>JAULBY010017645.1:0-20183 GCA_032358315.1 Ophiocytium majus
CCGCTGGCGCCGCCGGCAGAGGCGGCGGCGGCGGCAGTGCGCGGCGGCGCGCCCCTGCCCGGCTGCTGAGCAGCAGCGTGCTGCTGCTGCTGAGCAGCGCGCCGAGCTGCAGTTGGGGCGCCGGCCGCCTTCCCGGTGCCGTCGGTTGCGGGGGGGGCGGCGATGGGTGCCGGCGCTGTGCTGCGTGGCGCGGCTTTGGTGCCGTTCCTGTCTGCCGCGGCGCCGCCTGCGCGAGCGTGTGTGTCGCAGGCGCGGGTGATGGTTGCTGTGCAGCTGTGGCGCAGTGCCGTCGACTAGACAGAGTGTAAGACACGGTTGCATGGGTCCTGTGTGCCGTTTTTCTGAGGCTACTGACGAACTAGCAGCTGGCGAAGGCGCAGCAGAAGTTGGCGTCGCGGCAGCCTCCGGTCGAAGAGCTCACGGTGCTTTCGTCTGGAGTCCACCAGCAAAAAGCCACATCACGCAGGTAACGGGTGGGCTAAATGCCTGGGCAATAAGAAGCACCGTTGAACCTCCACCGGACTGCAGCGCACCAACACACGTGACAACTAGTAGCAACAACTGACTCCGGCTGGCACCAGCGGTGCGATCGCCAATCGAGCCCAGCTTATTTCGGCTCTCCGTACCTTGTGCCACAGTAGCAGCACCTCCGCTAGCCTTTGCGCCGCCATAGCCTGGCGGCCTCCTCTTGCCACCCCCGCCGCCACCTCCGCCGCTGCCACCACCCCCAGGGGCTTCGCGGGCGCAACAGGCGGGGCAGCAGCACCAGCCACACGAGGCAGGGATCCTTGGCTTCCAACGGCAGAAAGGTTGCTGTTGCAGTTGTGGTGAAGATCTTACAGTCCTCCAGCCCAAACGTGGGCGGCGCGCGCTGCGACAGATATGCATGCCATGTGACTGCGGGTAACGCGAACGCAGCGCTCCAATGTGCACGCAGTGGCGGGACTACTGGGCAGCTGATGTATCGCTGTGTTAGCGCGAGAGAGGTTTGATTGTCTCACCTGCATGGCCAGCGCTCGACATGTTGTTGTGCCCTTGCTGCTCCGGGCGTGCTCCAGAAGTTATAGCCAAGCTTGCATGGTCACGACACCATGGCGTGCGGCAGGTTGGACAGCTGCTGCCTGCGCGCCCTCTCGCCCCTGCCCTACAGTAGAGGCACCAACAGTGTCACCAGTGTGTGTTTTTTTTTGCAGTCTCCCGATCATCCCTGGATTCATCCAGTTTTTAATTCCAAGGCCAGTTCAATTCATGAATTCATGACCCCAAGTGGGGGGGGGGAATGGGGTTGATCACGTGCACGTGATCACGTGACTTGACCCGCAAATCTGTCTACAGACAGCAGATAAAAAAGTTGTATTAGATGACAGGGAGTTAAGGCCTCTTAAGAGGGTCTTTGTCGTAGACATGTTTGCAAGGACAACGTTGTCCCGATGCCGCATGCGCGTGCATGCATCTGCCAGTGGAGTCCCTACCTCATGCATGGTGGTGGACCACTGGTGGTGCCCAAAGGTTGCCGTGTGCAACCAGAAATGAGGGCAACAACCACAGCGCCGCGAGCTGAGCTGCTAGTGGGTGAATCTTTTTCGTGGATGCGCCACGTAACGATTGCGATAAGGATGGCTCATCACCCCTGTTGTTGAAGTTCAAACCGGGTGTTTTTGCCCAGGTGGCAAAACGAGCTAAACATCACAGCCGAAGGCGCTGAGGCTTTTGTACCTGTCGCCCGCCAGGCTGACACACAACCATGACCACGGTCAAAGCATGCATAGGGAGCACCTGGGTCGACTTTGTGTGACCCATTTACTACTCACCGGCGCAGCATGCCTCGGGGGAGGAAGGATCACCCGCACACAACACGCCTGGAGTCCCTACCTCAGGCTGCGACACTGACACAAGTGTTTGTGACCCCTCCGCTGAGCACATGTGTCCGCTGCTGCATGGCGCGGGTGCTCTCCTGTATTAAAATGCCTGCATGATAACGAGCGCACCTGCTCTGCAGCGGCACAGGCTACGTCAAGTAGTACTCGAAGTATATAGGTAGATGTGTGCGCGACTGCGCCGAAAGGGGAGTCATCGCGCGCAAACCATGCATCCCCAGAAACAAGCACAACAATTGGCAGGCCGATGGCCCGAGGGTATACAGCAAGGACAAAGAATCTCGTTTATGTCACAGGTGCGGCGTGGTGCGCCACAGTGCGGATATAAAACGACAGCAAGAGCAAAATAATAGAGATGGCCTATCGCACACGCGGTTACGTTTGTGGCTCAGCGTGCAGGTGTCTGCAGTGGCACTCTGCACCTCCGCTGCTGCACATCGGCGACCCGCCACCCTCAGTAGGTCCCGCGTGCACGGACGCGCGAGGTGCGCGCGCACGATGTCAGAATCTGGCATAGTTGCGACCCCGGAACCTGCTTCACTTATCGGGCCGGGCGCCCCCCCCGGGGCTGGAAAGCTAGCATAGTTTCGACCCCGGAACCTGCTTCACTTACTGGGCCGGGCCTCCCCCGGGGCTGAAAACTTACTTTCTGTTTTCAACTCCAGGGGGGAGATAATTCTATTCTGCATCAGAAGTGGGGTTGTGCTTTGCTGCCAGTGCAATTTCTAGCCTCTGCCCCTGGCTGTTGTGTAACATTGCAGGAGGCCGCATGCTGATGCCGTGCGCCGGCGGTGGCGTGCCGCGCTGCCGGTTGCTTTCAAGGGCCGCCGGCGCGTCATGTCGCGTGGTGCGCTGTGGGTGTACCCCTCACACTATTTGCGCCGCATTCGCGTCTGCGCAGCCACAGAGTGAGCATACGCGTTATGCGTACATGTGCAAGCGGACGGGTGGTCAGTGTGCTGGCCAGTGGAGGCGCAAGTGCGCAGCATGGGTGCCCAAGGGCGAGTGACATTGCGCTGTACTCCGGCAAAAACGCTGGTGCCAGCGGCAGTGTTAGCTGCCGACAAAAACACCTGGCACCGCAGACCATGCCCAGTCGTCTGGCTTTTTGTAATGCATTCCATACCCCTGACCATGGTAATACCACTTCAGTCAATGGTGCTGCTCTTGGGTTATTTTGTTTCAAATGGTGAGATGCAAGCAAACTGCCGCGAACCATCCACTGCTGCGAGCCAGAGTGCCCGCCCACCACCTCGATCCATGGCACTGGAAACAGTCGTGTGCAGCTGCAACCAAACTTGTACAGTTGGCCCCGCATCTTTGCAAGCCAACCCCCCTCACACACGCCGGCACATCCAGCTTGTTCATGCGATTGTGTCATGCAGTTCGGATTGTAGCTGGCGGCCACTCAGGCCTTGGAAGTGCGCCTACTTCCTGACGTACCATGCACTACTTCCAGCAGTATGACTATCTTTGAAGAAAAAAAACAAAGGATGGCCATTTCACTGCTGTACATGCCACTACATGCGTGGCCTGGGTTGCTGCACACCCACAGGCGCAAAGTCATGAACTACATGGAACAGTGTATACTTCGTACTCCGAAGTACACTGGTGTCCTCCTCTCTGTTGAACGTGCATCGACGACCCCGGCAGCATGCCTTGAAAAAACACGCGCACACACACACTCTCCGCTGAACCCCCCCTCTCACCTCCACAGATAAACCCAACGCCCTGGATCTGCTGGAGAGTGACGGACGTGCCACCGCGCATGAAGCTGACACTCCCCGTCTTGGCCCGAAACCCGACGAGCACCTTGGTCCCGCGGCAGTAGAAGTAGTCAGCAATGTCCTGCTTCGGGGCCGGCCGGTCCGAGCGCTCTGCGTACACGCTCGAGGTGCGCTTGCTCGCCTGGTAGAAGGCGATGCGGGAGGGGCTGACCAGGGGCTGGTACAGTGCAACCGTGGGCTTGTTGGGCAGGTTGAGGATGGTGTCCTCGGCCCAGGACAGGGACACAGCGGTCCACCCCCCCGGGGGGGCGTAGGGGCTGCGGGCGTTGTAGAACTTGGTGTACCAGGTTTTGCTCCCGTTTTTGGCGAGGCTGAGGGTGGTTGTGGTGTCTTTGGTCTGGCCGGTGGTGGTCAACGTGCGGCAGGTATAACCCGTGATGCTGGCAATGTGGGAGTTGCCGAGGTTGTCGTTGTACACCTGCGTGGGGGTGACACGGGGTTGGCGCGCGCGTGCGAGGCTGTGAGATGCGTCAACATGCAGTGCTCGGCGCCACAGAAGGTATGTACTGCGTCACAAGCCTTCGCAGCTCTGCCATGCCATGCACAGCCATGGCCACGTGAAACAGAAAAAAGTAGTGAAAAGTAATGGGGACGTGGATCCGTCATGCTCTTGTTTTTCCCCGCCCGTTTTTACAGGACGCATTCGTCGAGGACGCGCTCCGACATGGCCAGTTCGGGAACGATCTGTACGAGCTTGTGGGTGAACACGTGTTCGCCCCGCATGAATGGCTAGGCCTTGGAAGCGCCTACGTGTGCCACACGCGTTGCCTGCAAGTGCCAGGCCGCAGCTTGGCACCAGGACGTGTGCAAGTTTCACAGCCCGCGAGGGCGGGTGCAGTGCGCTGACCCTCTGTTAAATCATCGTTGTGTAGTAGGGGCCGCGACATGTTTTGCAACTCAAGAAGTATACGTGTACATGCTTCAGTATATATGAAAACTCTCATCTAGGAGCGATTAACTCTAGGTCTCCTCACCGGTAGGGGCCGTCACCCTGGGCGGACCCGTGCGAAGGGGTGAACAAAGCAAAGACAGCGCCTAATAAGAAGCAGCTAATCTCGCACCTACCAAAGCGCGGATTCCATATATACGTTCTTCAGTACTTGGAAGTATGAGCTAGCCAAGGAAGAGTGCATGCATGCATGTATATATACATACTTCTTGAAGTACACTGTATGTACATCGAAGTGCGTATACGTCGATGATTTGGGTATGCCTGTTACTGACCGCATGGTTGCTATAGTCTAGTATTCATGCACACATCGCTATTGGGTTTGGTGCTGGCCTCGCTGTAGTGCAGCATTCGACGGGGTTGACGCTACCCCGCACCGTGTCGCGAGTGCACTACACACGGACTCACGACATGGAGCTTCTATATCAGGTGTGCATGCGCGTGATCTATTACGCCTACCGCTTCCCTGTGCACGTCTCCACATACCACGCCGCCTGTCCAACACATTACCATTTGGGCCACCACATGCCAGCCCTCACTCACGTTAAAGTTCAACTGTTGCAGGTAGTATCCCTTGGCGCAGCGGTACTCCGTGCCCCCACTGGCGGATGGGTACTTTTCCGCACCCCCAGCGGTGGTGCCCGCGGGGAAGTTGTAGACCGCGTCCCCACCCAGCAGCAGCCCTCTGCCCTCCCTGTTGGCCTTGGGCGCTTCGGCATCCTCCCGGGCGCACTCGGGCCCAGTGGGGCAGCTCGGCGTGTCGGGCCTGCTGCACTTCTCGAAGTCGGGCACAGAGGCCGGGCAGATCACCTCGGGGCATGTCACCTGTGGGATCGGGCACTCCGGGCAGGAGCAGCCGGCTGCGGGCGGTGGCGGGAGATGGCTGAGGTTGGCGGTGGTTGTGGTGGGTGGGCGGCGCGCTGCGGCAGCAAGCTCGCTTTTTATGGCGTGGTGCCACAAGTAGGGTGTGCATGTTTGGGAACCGGCAGCCTCTGACTTGGGAGCTAGGTGGTCGCGCACATTTGCTGTGTGGTAGAGTGGCTGCCCTGGAGACACAGAGCTGTGTTGTTGCTGTCTTCAAGTACTGTGTACATACTTCGATTACTACTAGTAGTACATGCTAGGTTCCTACTAATGGGTAAAGTTGCGAGTACACCATAGCCATGGACACTAGCTAGGCAGCTGCCTTAAAATGCAGCAGTGCAGCAGTGTCACAATGCCTGGCAGGTGTGCAACTCCCGGAGCCACGCCATACTTTGTGTGTTGTCCGCTCTGCACCCTCACACGGCACGTGGCGGCAGGGGGTCAAAAGGTGTGCGCCCCGCAACTTGAACAGCCCACCAAAGCATGCTGCCAACTGTTCTTGTCAAGGCGCAAGTAGCGGGCCACCAACTTACTTGTCTCGCGCTGGCCGCCTCGAATGTGGGTGCCGCAGGTCTGCGTCACCAGGAGAGCAAGCGCCAGCACACCCAGGCACAGGTGGTGCATGCGTGCAGCCATCCCGCCCATCTGCGGGTGGCGTGCGGCAATGGAAGGCGGGTGGCGCGTTTGTAGTGGTGCGGCAAGCGCATCCGATAAGTTATGGTGCTGCTGCTCGGTGACACTTGTTGCCGCCCTCGTGCAACAGCGGTGCGCTGCGCATGCCGCGCATGTCATGTGCGTGTATATCTACATGCCGTGGCACCACACATAGCGTGTTGCATACCACATTCAGTACAGTGTACGGCAATTATTATTATTATTCGTGTACAGTACTTGAAGTATACCATCCTTCGGACGTACTGTATGCACACTACTTGAATTATATTCGATGTATGCGTGTAATGCGAAAGCAGGTCATTGCTGGCGCAAACGCCCCCCGGCTGGTCAGCACGTGTACTCCGAAGTATGTTGTTGCTGTCCACCATAGTGACTGGTTCTGTTCAGGTAAGATGCCCGCATGCCGTCGCTAGGTGGCGGCTCGCGGAGCTCAAGTGCTCGGCGCTCAAAGTACAGTTACTCGCGCAGCAGATGCCGCGCTTGTGGTATGGACCTGTTTGAAGTTCATCCAGCGGGAACCCCAGCTGTGTGACTGAGTGAAACGCAGCAGCAGTGCACCAGAGCCGTGCAGCTCTTGCGATGCCACACGCCCGTGACAGTAGCGCCGCGGCGTCGAAAATTGCGTGTGTGCGCGACCAGAGCCACACTTCGCCGAGCGCCAACAAAGGGGGCACGGGTGGTGTGCACACACACACACACGCACAACGCGTCTATGTCGGCCAGGTAGCTACTGCAAAGCTGGTTTTCTGGCAGCAGCTAGCAACGTGCGCGCGCACCTGCTGCTGCAGGCTTTTCTGGCGCTGCAGGTGCTGGCGCGCGGTCTACACACGGTCTACACACACATGCATGCACCGCAGCCCGCATCGGCTGAATTGAGGGCCAAGAATTGGTTTGTGCCAGCTTGGGCTCACCTCGGAAGAAGAAGAAGAAGTCTTGAGCAGCGCCACCGCCTGCTTTCTGCTCGCGCTCGTGCCGTGCGTGCGACGATGATGTGTGTGGTCTCGAGTTGCTTGCTGGGCAAGGAGACGGCGGCGCAGCGCGCGGCACTTTTCACCTGTAGTTTCGGCAGAATGTTGGCGTCTCACCGAAAGAGGTTTCCAGCGAGAAAGTGGCAGTTGCAGTTTCAGACCTGGCAGTTGTGTGCAAACATGACATGAGAGGGTACCAGTCTGTGGGCGAGAGTGGCGCGTAGGCTGACGGCACCGTCTGAGGGTCTCGGAGTAGCAGCAATGGGTCATGATTCCGCCTGGACGCTGTGTATACGGCGCCGGTCCCACTGCTGGGACGGCCGCCGCAATGACAGAGGTGGGGGCCCTCCGCAATGCGACCGTGGGGCTCCGCGCAGGCCTCGAGCCTTCACCCTGGCGCATGAGGTAGGGACTCCACACGGCAGTATATCCTATGGTGGGCCGGCCTGCCCACTCGGGGGACGCCCCGCTCGCCTCTCTCTCGATCTGGTTCCCGTTGTGGTCCGGTGGTGGCGCCCCCCGTTGCTGCGTGCGGCAAAGTGTGACCCATGGTGTGTGCCCCGATGATGCCATGGCCTACGCTCAAAAGTACTATTGATTGATGTCCGCCTGCTGCAGCGGCTTGGTCTTCAGAGTGACGGCAGCGGCCGACCATCCAAGAAAACCCCAACCACGTCTAGCGGCAAGGGTCTGCCTCAAGCCGTAGGCGGCAGCACACTTAGCTGCTCTCCAGCAGTTGCGCGCAGCGCGCGGACGCGGACGGGCACCCCGTGTCGCGTGCCAGCAGGCGGCAAGTGCAGCAGCAGGGCGGCAGGTGCAGCCGCAGGCGGCAGCTGCAGCTTGGTGCTCGCTGGCATGCGCGCTGTTCGCTCTCAGATGGAGGCTTGTTGTGCATGGGTGGGGGCGGCTGCGTGCTCAAGGCACGGTCATGTCGGCCTGAGAACGCTGGGAGGATGGATCACCCGCAAACAGCATCTCGAAATAACCACTTGCTGTACTTTTACTAACTCCACTTAGGGCGCGGAAAGCCCGAAAGCTTTGCACATGGTGTGCGTGTGACCGGAAAAAGCATGACCAGGCATGCTGTTGCTAGCGAACAAGCTGGCTACGCTCAACATTGCGCAGAACGTACTCTAAGGAAAGCCTGGCATGTTGCCAGAGCGCTACTTCAACGGATTACATTTTTTGTACCCAAGCCTGTGGATTATGCTGCCGTACAGCTGGCGTGCTCCATGCTGCTGAGCACGCGGGAGCAGCCTTTTTATGACATAACAGAGGCACCACGAGCAATTGCTGCATTGGATCTTGCAGTTGCCGCCAGGCTGCGACATGCGACACTTAACACAAGTGCTTGTGCCCCCTGCGCCGTGTACATGTACCCCCTGTCTGGTCACCCTTTTTCAGAAGTTCCAATCACATGCACACCATGTGCAAAAGGCTGTCCGTGCCCCAAGTGGAGTTCTTGAAGTGCAAGTACATGTATCCGCCGCTGCAGTGCGCGGGGCGCTCCGCTCGCGTGAGCCTTCGCGTTACGGCGGACAGCTCTCCAGTGGCGCAGCTATATCAGGCACACGCCTACGCTACAGTAGTAGATGTGTGCGCGGCTGTGCCAAGGGGCGCTGCCGCGTGCACACCATGCACTCCCACAAACAAGCACAACAGTTGGCAGCAAGGCGAGTGGGGGTGTAGAGTTAGGACAAAAAAATCTCTCATGAAACAGGACGCGGCGTGGTGCGCCGCCGCGTGGTGCGCCACGCTGCGGATGTAAAATGATTGGAGGGGCAAAAAATGGTTGATCGAGCGCACACGCGATTACGCTTGTGGCTCAGCATCAGCAGCTTGCCTTCACCGCCGCTACATATCAGAACTACATAGTTTTGACCCCAGAAACTCCTTCACTTTTGGGCCGGGCCTCCCGGCTGGCAACTCTAGGAGGGACAAATATTCTGCACCAACCTTGGGCCTAGAAAAGAGCCATTTTTGGCCCAAGCACCAAAAGTGGGTTGTGCTTTCCTGCAATTGCTAACCTCTGCCCCTGGCTGTTGTGTTAGATCGGAGGAGACAGCACCCTGATGCCGCGTGCGGCAGTGGCATGCCACGCTGCTGGTTCCTTTTCGAGCGCCGCCGGCATGTTACATCGCGTGGTGGGGCTGTGGGTGTGCCTCTCAAACTATTGGCGCCGCGCTCGCGTCTGCACAACCACAGAGTGAGCATGCATATGCGTATGCGTACATGTGCAAGCGGACGGGTGGTCAGTTTACTGGCCAGTGGCCACGTAAGTGCGCAGCATGGCATGGGGCGCTCAAGCCAAGTGACATTGCGCTGTACGCAAAGCGCTGGTGCCAGCAGCAGTGTTAGCTGCCAACAAAAACCACCTTGCACCCCGGCAAGCTGCAGACCGTGGTGATACTTGCCACTTCAGTCAATGGTGCTGCTGTGGAGTGGGTTTCGTTACAGTTGCAAGCAAGGTGACGCAAACAGCCACCCACCCACTGCAAGCCGCAGTGCCCGCGCCCCACCACCTCGATCCATGGCACCAGGAACAGTTGTGTGCATCTGCAAACAAGCTTGTATGGTAGGCCGCGCATCTTTGCAAGCCACCCCCCCTCACACAGGCCGGCACGTCCAACTTGTATGATGCACTTGGGTCACGCAGGTGGTATCGTAGCTGCCGGCCGCTCAGGCCTTCGTGCTGCCTGCTCTTGCTGGTGGTGGAAGTGCGCCTACTGTTGACACACCATGTACTCCAAGACCTTGAAGTATGACTATCTCTACACTTGTAGGCCCACGGTGATGGTCATTTCACTTCATGCTACGTGCATGACCTCCAGCCCTGGGTTCCTGCACACCCACCAGTGCAAATTCACGAACTACTTCTGAGGTACACATGAAAAAATGTGTACATCGACGGACTGGTTTCCTCTGCTGACGTGCAGCGACCCCTGCAGCCTGGCTTGAAAGAAACAACAAGCACTGTGTGACACACACACTCGCGAAAGCCCCCCCTCACCTCCACAGATGAACCCAACTCCCTCGACCTGGTTCACAGTGACAGGCGCGCCCAGGCGGGAGAAGGAGACACTCTCCGTCTTCACCCGAAACCCGACGAGCACCCTGGTCCCGCGGCAGTAGTGGTAGTCGGCAACGTCCTGCTTCGGGGCCGGCCGGTCCGAGCGCGCCGCGTACACGCTCGAGGTGCGCTTGCTCGCCTGGTCGAAGGCAATGCGGGAGGGGCTGACCAGGGGCTGGTACAGCGCCACCGTGGGGTTGTCTGGCACATCGAAAATGGTGTCCTCGGCCCACGACAGGGACACGGCGGTCCACCCCCCAGGGGGGGCGAAAGGGCTGCGCAGCGTGTAGTTGGCGGTGTAGAACGACGGGTTCGCTGGGTTGTCGGTGGCGCTGACGCTGACGTCAGTGTCGGTGTTGAGGCCGGTGGTGACGTCGAACGAGCGGCAGGTCATACCCTCGATGCTGGCAATGTGGGAGTTGCCGAGGTTGTCGTTGTACACCTTCGGGGGGGCGCCACACGAGGAGTTGGCACGCGAGTGCGATGATTGTGAGACGTGTCAACGTGCAAGGCCCATGCATGCAGCAGAAGGCCGAGGGCGTGCTGCGCCCCCGGGCCACAAGCCTTTGCAGCTCTACCATGCCACACACAGCCACACGAATAGCTGTAGGCCTTGGAGTGGGAAGGTGCGCCGCAAGCGTTGCCCGCAAGTGCCAGGCCGCAGCTTGGCAGCAGGGCCTTCATCGGGATTCGAAGGAGTTGACACCATCCCGCACTGAGTCGCGAGTGCGCTACACACGGACTCACGACGACATTGAGCTGCTGTGCATGCGCGTGATCTATCACGCCCAGCGCTTCCCTGTGCAGGTCTAACATACCATAACCGCCTGCGCCTTGAAGCACCCGCCCCCCCCCCGCCCCCCAACACACTCACGTTGAAGTTGAACTGGTGCAGGTAGTATCCCTTGGCGCAGCGGTACTCTGTGCCCCCACTGGCGGATGGGTAGTTTTCCCGCCGCCAGAAATGCCCGCAGGGAGATTGTAGACCGCGTCCCCACCTAGCAGCAGCCCTCTGCCCTCCCTGTTGGCATTGGGCGCTCTGGCATCCTCCCTGGCGCACTCGGGCCCGGTGGGGCAGGTCGGCGTGTCGGGCGTGCTGCACTTCTTGAAGTCGGGCACAGAGGCCGGGCACACCACCTCGGGGCACGTCACCTTCGGGATCGGGCACTCCGGGCAGGAGCAGCCGGCTGCAGCAGTTTGCAGTCAGCGGCGGGGGGTTGTGAGCTTCGCGTTGGTGGCGGTGCATGGGGGGCAGCGGGTGGTGCGCTGCGGCAGCAAGCTCAGGTTTATGGCGCGGTGCGCCAGCGTCTGCCACAAGTGCGCCGTGCAGTGTTGCGGCGCAGCAACTTCTGACGGGGTGGCTGCACGTGCTTTGGTGCGTGGCACAGCGCCTGCCCTCCAGGGGCGCGCGCCGCCACGTGAGTCGATCTTCTCCTGTTTACTTAGAATACTTCGAAGTACTTCGAAGTATATACTTCAAAGTACATACCGAAATACACACAAACATGTACCTACTGTACTTCGATGGTCAACATGCGTGTTTGTTTTAATCATGGCGAATGGACACTGTAGAGGTAGGCGCTCCCGAAGTTGCAGTGAAGGGTAGCGGTACAGCAGTGTCACATGCCAGCCCCAGGCACCTGTGGAACCCCTAGACCACGCCACACTGTGTGCATGGTTGTCCCTTGCACCCTACACACGACACGCGGTGGCGGGTAGCCAGCAGGAGTGTGCACATAAACTTGCACAGCCCACCAAAGCATGTTGCTGTCTGTTAAGGTGCAAGCGGCGGGCAGCTAACTTACTTGTCTCGCGCTGGCCACCTCGAATATGGGTGCCACAGCTCTGCGTCACCAAGAGCGCAAGCGCCAGCACACCAAGGCACAGGTGGTGCATGTGTGCAGCCATCCCGCCCATCTGCGGGTGGCGTGCCGCAATGGAAGGCAGTTGGCGCGTTTGTCAGCTCAGCGGTGCGACAAGCGCATTCAATAGGTTATGGTGCTGCTGCTCGGTGTCACTTGTTGCCGCCCTCGTGCAACAGCGGTGCGCTGCGTATGCCGTGCATGTCATGCGCTTGCATGCACATGTCCTGGCGCCTCACATAGCGTGTTGCCTACCACATTCAGTACAGTGTACGACTATTGTAAGTATTCGTATACAGTACTTGAAGTGTACCATACCTCAGAAGTATGTACAATTGTGTCGATGTACTACTTTAGTATGCCTGCTTACAATTCGAAGCATTGCTGGCGAACGACCCGGCTGGTCACGTGTGCTTCTGAAGTACTGCTCGAACCACTGTATATGTTGTTGCTGTCGAGGAAACACCACAGTGGCTGGTTCTGACAGGTAATATGCCCGCATGCCGTCGCTAGGTGCCGGCTCGCGGAGCTTACCCGCGAAGGTCAGCGTTTTAAGTACGGTGTAGTAATACAGTACTACTGGCGCTCAACACTTGTGGTAGCAAAGGCGCCGCGGCTGTTGTTGCAGAAGCTCGCGAGGAACCCCAGCTGTGTAACTGAGTGAAGTGCAGCAGCAATGCACAGAGCCGTGAAGCTCTTGTGATGCCACACGCCCTGACGCTAGCGCCGCGGCGCCGCGTAGTCGGAAATAGTGTGTGTGTGCGTCGACCAGGGTCACGCGAGTTCAGAAAAAAAGTGGGTCGGTGTCGATAGTCGGTGGTCGGTAGTGGCGGTGGCGGTAGCAGTAGCAGCAGCAGCAGCCGTGCATCCGCAGCATCGACGTCCGCCAGGCAGCTGCAAAGCTGGCTCTCTGGCAGCAGCTAGCACCGTGCGCGCACCTGCTGCTGCAGGCTTTTCTGGCGCTGCACAGCCGGGGCCGCAGGTGCTGCGCGCGCAGCTCGCGCGCATCTACAGCCCTCTAGCTGCAGGGCATAGAAATTGAATTGTAAACATGTGTGCCAGCTTGACCGGCTTAAGCTCACCTTGAGACCAGCTCCACGAATATTCGTGAGCAGCGCTACCGCTGCTCTCTCTCTGCTCGTGCCACTTCCAGTGTTGCTGGCGTTTCAGCGAGCGAAAGACACCACGTGCTCAGCACAGCGAGAAAGTGGCAGTTAACGTTGCAGTTGCAGTTGCAGTTGCAGTGGAGCACGTTGGGAAGTTGGGCCGCCGAGCGCTGCGCACGCATGGCCAGTTGTGCACACCGTGACACACGGTGAGAGTGATGCCCGCCGGCAAGAGTGGCGTAGGCTGACGGCACCGAGCAGCAGCCACTGGTCATGCCTTCGCCCGGACGCTGGGTATGCGGCGCCGGTCCCACTGGGACGGCCGGACCTCATCTCCGCAATGAGAGCGGTGGGGCTCCGCAATGCCTCACCTCCGCAATGAGAGCGGTGGGGCTCCGTAATGCGAGCGGTGGGGCTTCGCGCAGCTGTGTCACTTGAAGGACTGCGGTGGGGCTCCGTAATGCGAGCGGTGGGGCTTCGCGCAGCTGTGTCACTTGAAGGACTGAACGCACACTGAAGTCACTTGTAATCTCTCTGGGTGTGCGCACACAGCAACACGACACACGTCAGATGCAGCAATGGCCCTCAAGCTGAGCATCATGGTCGCCCTCGAGCTCGCTGCCATATCCTCTGCGCCGGCGTGTCCCTCGCAGACACCATTCCAGGCCGGCACCTGCGCGGTGCACGCGAGCCGGACGCCCCCACCAGGGTGAGACGAGGAACGAGGGTGCCCTGGTTCTGCCGTGGTTTGTTGGACACCGTCCACCACCAGCAACAGCGATTGCTCCGCAGCAGGCAGCAGTGTCTCGCCATCGTTGGCACCGCCATCGTGCTGCCGATCCCGCTTGTAGCTAAAAAAACGCATGTTGAATACGGGTGGCAGCGCCCTGCTTTGGCGCGTGTAGGTCCTGGGCATTTTGCTAGGGTCACGCAGTTGCAAAAACCAGCACGGAGGCTGCCACGGCGTGTGGACGACGAACTATATGACTCATAATACTTCGTATGAGGGAGGGCAAGTTTATTTGGGAGCCACTTCAAACACGTGTACAAAGATTGTAAGCAATACAATGTGTGGGGCTTACTACTCAGGAGGCACACAGGAAGTTGTGTGGGCCCCCCCCCCCCCCCGCCCCAGCGGCGGTTGCGGCGGTTCCTTTGGAACAGCACGGTAGTACCTGTCACCTGCACATGTTTCGCTGACAAGTCCGTAAACACCCTTGGCGCGCGTCGCCCACTCACAGGCACCGCTCGGCTCCTGTTCCGGGGTCGCGTCTGGTACCCTCGGGGAGCTGTGCGACTTCGACGGCTCCGGCACCCTCAAGCCCTGCTGCCCGGGTCTGCTCTGCTGGGCCCCCGTGCAGCTCGGCCGTGACGTCGACATCTCTCCCGCCCTCGTCCGCGCACCTGGGCCCGTCTGCCTGTGCGCCCACAAAGGCATGGCGTGCCCAGAGCCTGACATGGTCTACGCGAGAAAGTATTATGGGATGTCCGACTGCTGCAGCGGCTTCACCTGCAGAACGCCGGCAGCGGCCGACATTCAGGAAAACCCCAACTATGTCTATGCGGGAAGGATCTGCCTCAAACCGCTGTAGGCGGCAGCACTCCTTGCTCCAGCAGTTGCGCGCAGTGCCCGGACGCGGACGGGCACCCCAGGTCGCACGCGCCAGCAGGCGGCAAGTGCAGCAGCAGAGCGGCAAGTGCAGCCGCAGGCGGCTTTTGCAGCTCGGTGCTCGCTGGCATGCGCGCTGTTCGCTCGCAGACGAAGGCTTGTTGCGCATGGGCAGGGTGGATGCGCGCGCCTCGCCCGCGCGCGGTCATGTCGGCCTGCCAGAGTTGAAGCTGGGCTTGAAGTTGTAACAGACCGTTTGGGCAGCTGATGCCTCAGTTGTCGGCCTGCCTGCCGGTGCCTCAGTGGCCCTTGCGCTTTGTGCCGCCGCGGCCGGAGAGAGTTGCGCATGTGTGTGTGCACCTGGGGGGTCAGAAGCACCCCACGCGCTCGTCCTTCGTAATGTGTGTTTGAGGGTCTCCGGATAACGGTGCACGCAACATGGTGCCCAGCCTGGCTTCACCAAAGATGTAGACGTGCTACCCTTGCCGTCCATCAATGTGTGCGCCGTGGCGGTGCGTGAAGCAGCACTGCACAACTTGGCGCGTAGCGATCGCAAGTGCCCGAGATTCTCGTGTGTGAGCAAGCTCATGTCTTTCTCTTTGTGTACGGGTAGCAGTAGCTTCAACAAGATCCCCTGCTCAACGCCCGTAGGCGGCTTGCAGACTCAAAGCGGCGCCTGCCTGGCTTTCGGCCTTGCATGCGCAAGCACTACATGCAGCCACCACAGCTATGACCCATCACGTGTTTTTCTTCCATCCGCTGCCCTAGACAGTGTGCGGTACGCTTTGTTGCGTGGGCAAGGGGGGTAGGGCATAGACCTGAGCGCCTGGCCAATGCCCACCCTGCCTCTGCAACAGGGTGTTTCAAATGAAACTGGTTCAATGTGTTCGGGGGCGCGGCACAGAGAGAGCGCTTCTGCCCGCTTGTTGTTGTCGGTTCGTTGCACAAGACTGCCACTTTGCGTCTCATGACAAGTCTCTTATCCAATGCTGGGCAATGCTAGTGGGCATTCGTGAAAAGCGGTGCTCACTTGTTCATACATGTTCCCATTTGTTCAGAAAACTACTACTAGTACTACACTACTAGCAGTATGTCCTCTGCGCTGTCCGGGGAGCCTGTCCCTCATGCATGCCCCAACAGTGCACCCGTTCAACTGTGCACCCGTTCATCCCTGGCATCTGACACCGGTCGGTCCAGCTTCGTGCAGGCAGGTGAAGTGGTACACTGGCATCGAAGGTACTGTAACAGGCATGTCCCCTGCACATGGCCATATGTCACGGCAGTGGTCCTGTCAGGTACCAACCCGGGGCGGCAGCGTACTTGATGATGCAGGCGCCAGGGCTCCGCACACACCATACGCATAGGGCTTTCCGCACCCTCAGTTTTACGCTTCAAGAAGACGTACTTGACAATGCGAGGCTATGACTTTTCATGTGGACGCCATTTGCTTCATGCTGGCATGCGTAACTGGGGCTCTTGCACGCCCGCAAGCGCAAATAATACCACCACTTCGGAGTGCTTAGCAGTACTTGTCCTGCATTGTGTACTGCAGATGGTGCCTTGCCCACCCCCTCCAAGCACAAGTTGAAGTTGTGCACCAACAGCCGTCAACTGGTGGGCAGAACCGCCACGGCAACCGCGATGACACAGCCCACTCGTACGCACAAAAGACAGCACGATTCGGCCAGCGCAACACGCATGCCATGCGGCGCAACAAGCGCAAACACCAAGCACCAGTTCCCGAAAGGCGGTGCGGGCACCTGAGTGAGGCTCCCAATGTGTTTTCCCACCGTAGCGAGGGCGGCAGCTAAGGCACATACATGCGGCGTGACGCCGCTGAAGCCGCCCCCGCTCCCCAGGCACCCCCCCTATCTATCCGCCAAGCAGCACAGGGGGTGTGTGTGCCACACACAGTGCGTGGGTGACCGCTCCCCCCCCCCTGCCCGCCCCCTGCGGCTGCAGCACTGGCAGCTCGGCCAATCACCACTAGCAAAGGATTCCTGATCAAGTGCCCAAGGCGAGCGTGCCATGTAAAACTGCACACGGCGTATGCCGCTGCTGAGCAGCAGACTTGGGGGACGGCACAGGCCGGCGGCAGCGCGCTGCACAGGGTGCCTCTTGTTAGCATGCGTGGCACTTTGTCAGTGGGGCGGGAGGTCTGCTTCTGCTCAGCAGAGGCTTGCGCTGCCTCCGTGCGCACACGGCGGCAGCGCTGCTCAGCAGCAGCCCATGTGCGCCACAGCACCGCGTCGGCCGCGGCAGGTGCTGCTGCGGTGCCACAGGACATCGATGCGCAGCAAAAGCTCACACACCGCTGCGGGCGACCGCCCGCAGGTGCCCTTCATTCCGCCGCAGCAGGTGCTGCAGCCTGCTGTGCGGCTGCTGCAGCATGGTGAGCAGCCGCTGCAGGTCCCGCTGAGCAGCCGCTGCAGCCCCCGCTGAGCAGCCGCTGCAGCCCCCGCTGAGCACGCCGCTGCAGCCCTGCTCAGCAGCAGCAGCGCGCGCGCGGCCTCTCAGGGTATGCCAAAGACCTTTTTGAGCTGCACGAGGAGGCGCAGGTCGTCCTTTGTAACCTCTGAGCGGAAGTTTTCCTTGAGGGCGTCGATGGACGCGCGCGAGATTATCGAGTACAGGGACCCGCTGGACGCGTCAAACTGGCGGCCGTACGTGAGCGTGGTGCCGCCGTTGGGGTCCTCGATGCGGACGGCGCCGTTGCCGCCCTTGGCGAGCTTGTTCACCTGCGCGAGAAACAAAACATGGTGTGTTTTAGTTGGGGTTGTTGTTGATGTGCACGAGTGGAGGTCGGGCATGACAGGGACAGGAAGTTGTACACGCGCTTGGTCCCGGAGCTGCGTGATTGCCTGCTGTTCGGACCTGCCAGCCTCTGTTGATGACGGGGCGACGCGTTGGAACACCAGGCAGCGACACAGCTTGGGACTGAAGCCCGCATGCAGATGCTGGGTTTCCGACGCCACTGTTCCGGCATGGTGTATGGTAGGGAGTCCAGACGGTGGTATAACGTACGGCGGGCCCGCCTGCCCGCCCACTCGGACGACCCCCGTGCCACCGACGTGTGTGCGCACAGCAAGCCTGCCCACTCAGACGCCCTGCACGCCTCTCAACCTGTGTGCGCCCAGCAGGCGCGCTGCTGCTTACTGCTTACCCTGTGCAACAACCTGCCGCCAGGAACGCAACTGCTCCCCCCTAGTCTGGCAGTTACGCAGCGGCAGTTACAGAATCATTACCTGGCGGTGGTTGTCCTCGATGGACGCGACGCGCCCTATGGGCAGGCCATCCAGGGCGGGGATGCACAGGGGAGTGCCCACACGCAGCGTGCCCTCCACCACCTGCAGGCATCGGGCAGAAACGCACATGGAAAGGCGGGGACAAGCAGCACGATCACAGGCATGCGTTCGGTGTGCGCGCAATGGTGGTGGCATGTCACAGGCATGGTTGGCGCCAGCACAAGTGATTCTGCTGCAATGTTTTTTTTAAGAGACTGAGCCACGTCGGACTGCACCCAAGAGTAACCTGCTAGGCCACTGGCTGCCAACTTCAGCCCCCCCCCCCCCCCCTCCCTCGCCCGCACATGTGAGTGCGACCGTGCCACGAGCACCAGCGCTCAGCGTTTGGATGATGCAGCACTGACAGTGGCAATCACGCGCATGTACTGTACCATATATACTACTGGTAGTGCAAGTGTAATACCTCAAAATATACACTTCTGAAGTATACTACACATTCCTGTGAACTTGAAAGTACATAATAGTGCATCTTAGGTATGCTGTGGGCGCCGATTGGGGAACGACCTGGGAGGCACACCTGAGCCTACGACACCTCCAGGGCCAGAGTGAGAGGTGCGTGCAACAATTCCTGAGAGGCAAGCACGGCATGGTAACCTGCGCACTCCTCCATGCCAGCAATGATGGGGTTCTTCTGATTGAACATGTGTTCCCGCCCGGAGAAAGCAATCACAACTGCGATGTCTGCAACATAACTACTACTTCAAACAGTAATATTCAGAGCATGTGTTTTCGAAGTAGCTGCCACACTTCGAACTACAGGGCACTCGCGATTAAGTTCGCTTTGATTTAGTGCGGTATGCGGTTTAGTGCGGGGTCCCGAGACCTGTCACAGACCACATGATGCTGTATAAACAGGATATAATGCCCTACAGTGTATTCGTTTTAGTGCAGGTCTTGCTTTAGTGCGGGGTGAGAGGGATGTTACACTACCCCCGCACTAAATCGCAAGTGCACTGTACCTCAGAGGTATGTATATCCACTAACCTCCATACCGACAATGATGCGGTCCCTCTTGTTGGAGATGTGCTCCCGCCCAGAGAGGGCAGTCAAAACTGCAACGCCTGCTACATAATACTACTAGTAGTACTAGCATGTCAATGTGGGTACTGTACGTCGACGCAGGTATTTCACGTAGTTATCTTCAGACCATGTAGCTGCTACACTTCACAGTACATCCACCCACCTCCATGCCGACAATGATGGGGTCCTTCTTGTTGAAGATGTGCTGCGGCAGGATCTTGCACACGCACGGGAACACGGCCGTCGTCTGTGCGTCCGCGCGCCGCTGCTCCATCAAGCCCGTCATGAACGCTGTGAACTGCGGAAGCAGCCGCGGGCGGGGGCGGCACGCACGGTGTGCTCAGCACAAGCGGCACTGAATTATGCTGCATTCCACGCACGGCGGCATGCTCAGCACAGTGGAGTGAAGAGCGGCACATGACTGATCACGAGTTGTCATGGCGGGCGGTGCGGGCATATCTGCGACGTAATTCATACTTTAAATATGTACACTTTTAAGTACGAGGCAGCACCGCCCGCGCACCTGGTCAAAGAGGTGGTAGATGATGATGTCGGCCGTGAAGATGCGCACGCCCGTCTCGTCTGCAGACGCGCGCGCCTCCGGGTCGACGCGCACGTCACACGCCAGTACAACATCCACAAAAAACAGCGACAAACTTCTACCTCAAGTCTGCTGCGTAGTACTTCTTGAAGTACTTCTTGAAGTATAACCACGTACCTGGTCAAACAGGTGGTAGATGATGTCGGCCGTGAAGATGCGCACGCCCGTCTCGTCCGCGAACGCGCGCGCCTCGGGGTCGATGCGCACGTCAAACGCGAGTATCGTCGCGTACTCCGGCTTCGACTTCTCGAGCATGATGCTCGCGCGCATGACGTCGCGGCGGTAGATGGGCCCTATGTTCACGGCGCTCACGGGGATGGGGGGGTCGCACTCCTTGCGCAGGAACTGAATGAGGGCTTCGAGGGCGCCGAGCGTGGACGCCTGCACTGTCACGCCGCGCGTGTCCAGCTCCATCTTCATGACGGAGTTGAACTCGCGCATCACCTCCTCCTTGATGTCCTGTTGTCGTGTTTTTTGTTGTTGGGGGGGG
>JAULBY010017656.1:0-20181 GCA_032358315.1 Ophiocytium majus
TGCCTTGGCACCTGTAGTGGCCGTGCTGGCATACATGACATCCATGGGCTCTTGCACGCCCACAAGTGCAAATAAATCACACTAAAATGTAGCTACATCTAGTATATTGATATTCAGCGCTCAGTGTCTGTGCACTCATGTTGATATCGCTGCTATCGATTTCCATAACCAACGCAACCACGTGGTTTCTCTATAAAACATTCCTTATTAGCTGTGTGGGTGTCTCTTGCAGAGCTGCATGCGCACGTGCACCAGCAGCGCCACGGCAGGGGCGGCAAGGCGGTCAGCGTGCCAGCCATGAAAGCAGCTCTCACCAGGGCTGCCGCGTGCGCCCTGCTGACCGGATCGGCCCATGGCTTCCTGCGAGCGGTAAGCCCTGGCGCAGCTTGGATCCCACGTCGCAAGTGTTCGTTGATGGCGTGCAGCTTCCTGCTGGCGCGCGTCCTGGCTGCACTGCACCAGCAGGCGTGTTCCAGCATTGGCGCGAGGCTCGGCTGCTGGGTGTGACGTGCCCTGCAGTGCCTGCCTTGGTTCACCTTGCGCGGCTGCACCTAGCCGCAGGGGCGTGGTCTGCATCTGCAAGCTCGGGTTGTGCACGTTGCTGGGCCGAGGTTGCGTGACGTGCGCGTGCCTGGAAGATGCTTGCTGGGTGGTGGCGTGACTGCACATCAGATACTCCCAGCTCCATGCATGCGCTGCTTTGCCTAGCCTTAGCACTCCCATCCCCGCTGTTCGCGGCCCTGCGGCAGCTTGCTTCGAGGCCGATGCAGTCCACTGACGCGACAGTCAATGCTTGTGCCTTTGCTGCTGGTGCTGCGCTGACAGGGTGTGGCGGCGCGCGCCGTGAGCAGCAGCCCCCGCCTGGCGATGGCTCTGAAGGAGGGTGACATGGTTCCCATGGACGCTGTTTTCTCCAAACTGGTGGATGGGAAGCCCACCAACCTGCCCGCCGCCGACCTCTTTGCCGGGAAGAAGGTGAGAGCATCTGAAGGTGCTTCTGCTTCTGCGTCGCCCATTGCGCGCCTCACCTGGTTGACACCACCGCCTGTAGGGCCGCACTGGGTAACCGGCATCACGACGACACGCTGCTGCTTCATGGCGCAATGCCGTGCAGTGTTGGGGGTTGTCGTTGCACTGCAACTGGTGGCCTCAGTCGTGGCAGCTGTGTGTCGTTGCTGCTGGGCCTGCGGTTCCGCTTCAGTCAGTTCCGTGATGCTATGGCAAACCACATTCTGGCAACGGGAGTGGTGGTTGCGCATCCTGTAGGCGCTTGTGGCGCGTGCATTGGCGTCACTGCACAGTTGCATCGCTGCTGTAGTTTGAGCTCCTCAGAACACAAGAAAACAGGTGTGACTTGACTATGTTTGTTCTCTGCTGCAGGCAGTGGGCACAGCTGTATTGCTTGGGCCCTCTGTCATGCACGCACCACATGGACTTTCAAATTTCAGCCGGCTAGTGCATTGTGGCAGCAGGCGGTGGCTGCCGCTGCCTTCACTGTCTGGGAGTGCAGCACAGGGCGCACCTGTGACACTTATCAGGCCTTTGCCAGAACAGCGCATCATTTTTGTACTACAGTAGTACGCATGTATTGCTATCCAGCATGCGCAAGGCGCGCTGCGCACGCAGCTGCCACGGCGGCTGGCTGCGCCCTCACTGCATACCTTGTTCCTGGAACACAAACTTTGCAGTCCATCACACCACCGCATCACCGCACATCCCATGCGGCTGCACACAGTCATGGCTACAGCACGTGTGCCTCCGCCCACCCGCAGCCATGCACTGACCCGGCACTGCTGCTGGCGCTAGACAGTCATCACTACAGCACGCGTGCCTTCGCCCACCGCCAGCCATGCACTGACCCGCCACTGCTTCTGGTGCCACACAGTCATCGCTACAACACGCATGCCTTGGCCGCCACCAGCCATGCACTGACCTGCCACCGTTGCCGGCGCTACACAGTCATCGCTACAGCACGCGTGCCTATGCCGCCACTAGCCATGCACTGACGCGGCACTGCTGCTGCAGCACACAGTCATGGCCACAGCATACGTGCCTCCGCCCACCCGCAAGCACTGACCTGCCACCGCTGCTGGCGCTACACAGTCATCGCCAGAGCACGCGTGCCTTCTCCCACCAGTAGACCACCATGCACTGACCCGCCACCGCTGCTTTTGCTGCTGCAGGTGGCCATCTGCGGCGTGCCAGGGGCCATGACGCCCACGTGCTCTGAGAAGCACCTTCCCGGCTTCATTGAGGCGGTGGAGGACCTGAAGGCTAAGGGCGTGGACACGGTGGCGTGCATCTCTGTCAACGACCCCTTTGTGATGAGCGCATGGGGCAAGAAGCTGGAGTGCGATGACAAGGTGTGCTGTTGCATATGCCGCAGCTTGCGATTTTGGCACCAGTTGCAGCGGCGCTACAGGGCAAAGGCAGACATAATTTACTTGCATGGCTGAGGTTCATGAATTCTGGTATGCAGCTGGAGTGCGATGACAAGGTGTGCGAATGCCGCGGGGTTTCATGCCGCAGCTTGCGATTCTAGCACCATGGTGCACCAGTTGCAGCGGCCTTAGGAGCCACAGTCATATATATGTATATTTTTTTGCATGGCGAGGTTTATTAATGTTATGCGGAAAGGGTGGGAACAGCGTGCTTGTGCCACGGTGTTGCATGCCGCAGCTTGTGACTCTGGCACAATGCTGCACCAGTCACAGCGGCGCTATGTGGCACAGTCATAGATATGTTACTTGCATGGCTAGGTTTATGGATTTCTGTATGCAGCTGGAGTGCGATGACAAAATCAGTGTCACAGGGCTTGCATACCGTAAAACACGGAGTATAACGACCCCCCGCGTTGTCAACGGCGGGGCCTGCTGTTGCTAGCGCGGGGGTCGTTATACAACACACCCGCGTTATACAAAGTACCCATATTTGTATAGAATAGCCCCTGCGTTGTCGTCATTAAGGCACAATCAGCCTCGCGGGGGGTCGGTATACAAGGCTATATGCCGCTGTGTAACGACCCCCTCGTTATACAAGACCCCCTCGTTCTACTCCGTGCTTTACGGTACATGTGCCGCCGTAGTCACTCATACAATTTGGTGGGCTTGCATTGCACTTGTTATGCACTTTTAGGTGCTGATGCTAATGGACTCATACAATTGTGTGGGCTGGCATCGCACTTGTTGTGCATTTTTAGGTGCTGATGCTGGCAGACGGCGGCGCCTCGTTTGCCAAGGCAATCGGCCACGAGTTTGACACGGGGGACTTTGGGGGTGTCCGCCTCAAGCGCCTTGCCATGCTGGTCAAGGTGAGACCCTGCGGCAAGCCAAGGTGTTCACAAAATGGCTGTTTACTGTTTTCACTACCACTTGGTACATATTTCAGGTTCCTGCTTTAGAGATCGCCTGCTTGGATTTTGTGACAACACCAAACAATGTGCTGTGACGCTTGTTACTACGCAGTAATGGATGGTATGTTTGGCATCGCAAGGCACCGCTTTGGTCTGGTGTGCGTGCTGTGCGTTATGGTAGCCTCACGTGCGCAGGATGGCGCCATGGTGGCCTTGGCAGCTGCGGTTTGCCTCACTCCGCACACCACACTCGCTGCACAATACAACAAGTCACATACAGCAGCGCCCTTTGGTCGAAGGCACCCATTCCTGTATTGGCTGCAGCTATGAGAAATGGCGACGTGCTACTCGTCTCACATTAGCTCCAGCTAATCTAGCGCCCCAAGTGTTTTGTGCCACACATACACGATGGCGTGGTGCATGGTGGTATGAAAACTCAATCTAGGAGTGACAAAGTCTAGGTATGCGCACCGGTAGGGGCCGTCGATATATGTCACCCGTCTCACATAATTTTCAGCTAAACTAGTGCCCCTCATTTTTTGTTGCTATGCTCGAAAATAGCATACTCGAAGCAATACATAAAACTCAAGTCTAATCTTACCGAGACTTTAGTCTTATATGACATATGACTCAAGTCTTCGACAAGGAAGGATTAGCAATTCGTCACACCTGCAGGATGGCGTGGTGCATGGTGCTGTATGCCACCCGTCTCATACTAGCTGCAGCTAAAACGTGTTTTTTGTCACACGTCTTCACGCGTTTTGTGCCACACAAACAGGATGGCGTGGTGCAGAAGCTGGGCGTGGAGGACGGCGGTGCCTTCACGGACCTGTCAGACGTCAAGACTGTGCTGGACGCCCTTTGAGCAGGCGACAGCTGGTGCTGAATGCGCATTCATTTGCGCACATGCTAAAGACAAAATCATCAATCAGACCCTATATAGCAAAGCCGCGGGACTCGCTGCGGATCCCGCAAATACCTATTTCCAGAGGCTGCGGGTGCACCCCAATAGTAATGGCAAGAGTGTGTGACATAACTTGCATTGGCAAGAGTTTGATGGTGCGGTTCTTGTGCCATGCACGGCGTGGCAGCCAGCCGGCTGGTGTATGCTGGCATAAGTGTGTATCAGTCTCAACGAGAGTGCTGGCCCCCTACTGTTTGAACACATATCAGCTGCATTGCAGCGACCACATCGCATTGCATACGCGAGCCTTGAGTATAGTGTACCGCCTCTTTGCTGCTTGCTCGCCATGGGTGGATTGGGGCCCTGCCGTTTGCCTGTCCCCCCCCCCCTCCCGCATGATCCAAAGTTGTTGTGTGGGACAATCATTGGGGGGCTTGACCTCTCTCTGGACTGCTGCCGTGGCGCCAGCTCTCAACTTCTGAAGTTCTCCACACACACAATATTTTTGGCGCCTACTATTACTGTAGTAGCTGTTCGCATGATTGGGTGATTCAAATCAACGTAGCTTGCCGTCCACACGTTGTTACAAACGTTGTGAACGCTCTGCGTGCATGCAAAAAGATCTCACACACCTAGTAGACAAACACTGACCGACCAGTGCAGCGGCAGGTACCGAGTAGTGCTCTGGTAACATGCCAGGCTTCCCACAGTACTGAGCTTTCCCAGTTTGTTTTTCGCTACCTGTCTGATTTCCTGGTCACACGCACCGTGTGCAAAGTGCTTTCCGCGCCCTAAGCGGAGTTTAATAAGAGTACCGTGCATCCTACCAGCGCAGAAGCACGGGCAGGGCTAGCATGCCACAGCCCGCCCTCCAGGGCCTCCACACAACTTTTGGAGAGTAAGTCCGGTACGCAGTGCTGACATTTCAAGATGGTAAAAATGGATACTCAGCTGTCTGGTGTCGCTTCGCCGGGCGTGCCTCCGTGCCCTCACCGGTCCAATGGCATGTCCTACACATGCGGCGGTTCGCAGAGGCAGGGCAGCAGCAGCATGCCGCAGCTTCCCCCACCTCACACCTTGCACTGCCGCTCTGTAGATTCACGCCCCGCCTGGCAGCCGCTCGGGCGGCACACCAGTACTGCACCGGTTTCGGGAAACCTGGGGGCCAAACCTGTGGGTGATGCCACCATTATCCTGTTGCATGATGGCGAGCCTACAGCTGCTAATGCACCCTCCCTGCAAGCTGCACTCCAGTAGCAGCTGCATGGCTACCAATGACAGTGACACTACGGCAAGCTGGCCGCTGCGTTGTGGAAAGCGCGCCATGCTGTGTCGATGCATCAGGCATCCATCCTCCTCGACGTGCTGCAAATGACAGCAATCCCGCCTTGCACTCCACGCCGCCCATCACTTTAACACCCTACACCGAACAATTATCTTACAGCACTACCAGTATATACATTACATGCGTATAACTATGCATATGTGCTGTGTGTGTGAAACACGGCCAATATCCAGCTATCGCACCGAGCACGTGAAAAAGTACACACAAAATGGGACCTACAGCAGCAGCCACGTGCAAATAAGCAACAGCTGAGCTCGTCTGCGCAGGGACCTGTGGATGTACAATGCAGCAATGACCTCCACAACATGGCATAACCATTATAGGCCACAAATGTCTGCATGCCGCTGCTGCTTGGACATGCTCGACGCGGAGGTACCCAAAACATACATGTCCTGCATGTGCACCCGCTACACACACACCCCAAGCTGTTTGTACATGCGCATCAGATCTCTTGCCATATTGACACAATGAAAGCAGGTGTTGCGCCACAACACGTGCAGGAAAGTGGGATGCTGCTGCCAGTCGCACCACCACCACAATCGACACCAGCAGAGCAGGCAATGCATCACCGGCCCAACGCAAATGCAGCTGCGGTCAGTAAGTGTTTTCTTGAGGGCGACAATGGCACCTCCACCTTCTGCCTGTTTCGCTGTAGTATTTTTGAAGTATGCGAATTCGAAACTTAAGTGCTGGTTTGGGTGGGTTTGCCTTTGTCAAGTGCGGCAAAGTATGTGGTACTACGCATGTATACATGGCCATACTTAGCATAATTAGTCTATGAAAGTACATCCAAAGTATGTGCTTTGAAATATCTGGACACCGATAACCGGGAATTTGCCAACCGTACATATTTGTAAGAATATTATGTGTTTGGCACACACTCGGAACCAGCAAGGGCAGCACTGCTAACAGCAGCCCACCACATGCTCAATACCCAGGCCGCAGCCTGAGGGTCAGAGCACGTGGGCCTAGGCACAGCGCCTGTCAATATCGTAACCGGTCTCTGGTAGCCTGGTGAGCGGTGCACACACCACGCCAAAGGGTATTTGCGGCCTGTACACGGGCCATGTCCAGGTGTGACCTCATGGCTACATGCTTGACAACATGACCATGGAAGTTGGCATGCGCCAGCGGGTCATGCCGAGCGCGCAATGCTGCGTCGCGCACGCGGCTATGGCTGCCCACCGCAGACTGCTGGCACCGCACCCGCAGCTTCTCCGACTGTCAGATCCAGCAACAGCAACAGCGCCGTGCATGAACTCGGGCAGCTCACCACCACAACCACACGTTGCTGCGCGGCCCTGTTGCGCACGCGTGCTGCCCGCCGCCTGCAGCGTGAGGAAATGCTGAGCTACCGCTACGACGCGCGGCCAGGCACATGCGGCACGGCGCGCCGCAGGCACCTCCGGGGGCCCGTCACATCTGTGAACACCATATTAGAGCTGGTGGGGCTGTCGCAGCTGCAGATGCTGCTGCAGTGCTGATGTTGAGCAGTCAGCTGTGCCGACCTGCTGCTGGACGGGGAGAAGGGTTGTGGAAGGGTGAGCGAAATAGCTGCCTAGGGACCCCAGAGAGAGACGCAAGCGCCAGTTGCTGGCTGCTGCTCTGGCCTGATAAGGCTGTGCAGCACCCTCGGGAAAAGGGCAAGGGTTTCATGCAGGATTTATGCGCAAAACCTGTGGTATGCGCATGGTATGGCTGATTAATCATTGATTGACTTTATGCGAGGTTATGTTATGCCTGTAATTACAATTGATTTATAATATATCCATTCTTTATGCGTGCTGACGGACGCACAGAGCACACTTTAACATATTCGATGCGGTGCGCCGATGACGCTCGTGTAAAGCACCAGCATGGCGGAGCATGTGGCTCACCTCGCGGAAGGGACGCCACTTCGCGCCAGCTGAGGTCAAGATTCAAGGACACACCGCGGCAGCGAAGCCCGCGCCCTGATCCTGCAAAGTGCAAGGCCTTTCTCAACAAGCGCTGCCCGTCAACACCCCTGCAGTGCGTGCCCAAATTCCGTTTTAAAAGCGACGCATACAAGTGGCCAGGGGTTCTATAGATATACACCCCATTGCTGCAGACGCTACATAGGAGCCCTTCAGCTGTTGAACCAGCACTACATCGCCGCTGCACCGGCGAACATGCAGCGGCAGTCACCGCGGCAGGCGTCGTGTTGCATGCTTGATTGCGGCCGGCACGTGCAAGCGGCATGCTGCACCTTCATGTCTCTTGCGGCTTGTGCATTTTGTCTGGCCAGTGGAGCCAAGCCACCGGGGTGAACGGGGCTGCCAATGGCAAACCAGGGCGCGTTTCAGCCTGAGGCTGCGCCTCCCGCGCCTGCCGGTGTGTGATGGCGGCGGTTGTGGTAGTGTGTGTGTGACTGGGCGTGGTGGGCGGATGCAAATCATGGCAGGGCGCTGCCACTTAGTGCTGCCAGCAGCGGGTGGCCCCCACTCTGGCTGAGGCTGCTGGGCCGGGACTATGCTACGCCATGGTAGCGTTTAACATAGTCACCTGGACCTGACATTCTAAAACTGAGTACTGTATGCCTAGGGAGTACCAATACTGTCCTAGCACAAGCAGCAGCATGCAGCACATGTCACCACACAGCTCAGAGCGCGCTCGTGCAGCGGAAGGCACTGACGCTGGCGCGGCATAGCGTGAACACAATGTCAGCTTGGCACCAGTGCTCGCCAGCGACGTGATGAACTGTGCAGGGTGTTGTGTGTACACGAATGTCTTGCAACACAGGTTGTACCTACTACTAGTAAGTGCCATGTACAGTACCGGTAGCATGACATCCACACGGTGGACCACACCTGTGCAATGTGCCTCTGTGGAGTTGCCACAGAGGCTCATATCGCTCCTAGATGAGTTTTCATATGTATACATGGGTATGTATGTGCACCGACCAGCCAGGCGCCCCCTCTTTGGGGCTGCTTGCTTGTCTCAAGTATGTATACGTACATGGTGCTGAGCATGGCCATCTTGGTTCGCTAGCAAGAGCATCTGATCATGCTTTTTTTGGAAAAGGTCACATCAGGGGGTAAGTAGGAATAGCTGATTCTTTCTTTTCCTTACCCCTCACACGCAGACCACCTCACACCTTGGGCTACAAAGCTGACACCGTGCAAAGGGCTTTCCGCGCCCTAAGCGGAGTTTGATTACAGTACGTACGACGTACACGCTCACCTTTCTCCAGGGGGGCGTAGGCATTTGGACAGTGCAAACTCCCAAAGCACCCTTCGCTCAGGATGCGTTGTTGTTGGGAGTCCTTGGGACGGGGTGTGTGTGTGTGTTTGCACACGGTATCTCGGCCAGCGCCAAGCACCAGGTGGAATACCGATCAGCGCAGCAGCTGCAGCCGCCAAAACAGACTGTGTGTTGCTTTGGCTGAGTTTTTGGCCGGCCGCCGTTCTCCGCAGCAGTTTGATTGGCTCCGCCGAAAGACGTTTCCTGGCGGCGACACACATGCACAGCCGCAACGGGCATTCACTCACACACAAAACACTATCTCCGGCCCCGCCGCCGTAGCATCCCAGCAGGCAGCAGCTGCGGCTCAAGAGAAGTGAGGGCAGCGGCCAGTCAGGGGCAGGCAGACACCATCAGCACCAGCAGGGGGGGCTGACCTGCTGCAACCCACACAAGCCTGCACGGTGTTGAAGATCCGGCGGTGCTGAAGAAGCGGCAACAAAATGGAGCAACCCAACCCAGCCACGTTGGATGTGCACGCCACCCTGCGTCGCAAGCTGACCGCAACCTTCGAGGATGCCCTGCCCATCATGCAGAGCCACGTGGCGGTGGTGGGGGGTGGCCTGGCGGGCCTGTGCGCGGTCATTGAGGCAGCGAAGAAGGGCTCCATCGTCACCCTGCTGGAGAAGAACAAGGGGGTGGGCGGCAACTCCGCCAAGGCCACCAGTGGGATCAACGGTGTGTTTGTCGATCACAGACCCACCACGGCGTGCATGCCTGGCCGGGAATGCTATCCCCTGTGTGCCTGTTGCGCTGCAAAGGTGAAGCGCAAGTTCGCAACTGACGGCGTTTGGGCAGCATGCATTTGCTGGGTGTTGCTGCTCGTGCCGCTGACCGCCCCGGCTGCTGCTTTCTGGTGCTGCTGCGCTGCCTGTGAGGCAACGGCAGGCCTCAACACCTTTGCGCACGAGCTGAAAGGCATCAAGGACACCGCGCAGCGCTTCAAGGCCGACACACTTCGCAGCGGAGGCGGCCTGAGCGACGAGACGTTGGTGGATGCGATGGTGCATTATTCCACGGAGGTGAGTTCATGTCGAATGGTGCCAAATCAACACTTGGACGAGTTGGCGCAGGTGCAGCCACATATGGCGGACAAGCGCGGCAACGTGATTTCGGCTGCGTGGTCCCGGGTGTTGCCGCACTTTGGCATTGGCAGCCCCTATGGGGTGCAGGAGTAATGGGCGTTTAGAAGGCAAAGCGACGCTCATGCCCGCGAAGGCAGGGCTTCCTGCTCAGCTGGTGCTGCACAGCTGGTGCGGCAGTTGCCGCTGGCAGTACCAGCGCTTGCTGTGGTACCTTTTTCTCCGCGACAGTTTGTGCCGTCTGCGCTTGCGCACCTGCTATCCACCTAGTCGCCTCGACACTAACACGCCCCCCATGCAGCAATGCAGCGCGTGCCGCCATGCACTTGCACCAGTTGCTCGGCTACCAAACCCCCCTTCCACCGCAGAGACGTGGCAGCGCACCACACCACATGCCAAGTCACAGCCGCCATGCTGCTTCCATCCTGCCGCGCTGTGACGTGGCGGTGCACCACACCGCATGCCAAGTTCAAAGCCGCCACGCTGCTTCTCATCCGGCCGCGCTGCCGCACTGCCCCCCGCCAGACCGTCAACTGGCTGCACAGCGAGTTTGGCCTGGAGCTGAGCGACCTCACGCAGCTGGGGGGGCACTCCGCGCCGCGCACGCACCGCCTGCCGCCGCGCGACGGCAAGCCCGTGCCCGTGGGCTGGACCACCATCTCAGCGCTCAAGGCCTTTGTCGAGAAGGTCAGGCACGCACGTCCACGCTGGGTGCTGAACATTTTCGTCCCGGTTTCGCTGCTGCCTGCGCGCCACATGTGCAATGTGGGAGTGCCACCTGCCGTCACCCGCGCCACTACAAAGTGCAACCGCTGCGTGTCTCACAGCGCGGGCAGCGCGCGCCAATCCACCCCTTTACAGCGCATGCCAACGCCACCAGCCCGCAGCCCGCAGCCGCTCACTCCGCAACCGCCGCCGTGCACCACGCCACCCACACGCAGCTGCCCAACGTGACCATCGAGTACAACGCCAACCTGACGCGCCTGCTGACGGAGGACGACGACGGCGACGTGTCCGTCACGGGCCTTGTCTTCGAGCGCGCCGGCGCCGCGACCGAGCTCAGCTGCGACGCCGTCATCCTGGCGACCGGCGGCTTTGCGTACGACCGCAGCGAGGGCTCCCTCCTGCGCGAGTTCGCCCCCGAGAAAATGGACCTGCCGACCACGAGCGGGCCGCAGGCGGACGGCGCGGCGATCCGCATCGCGCGCCGCGACGCGTGCGCGCAGCTCCTACACATGGAGCACGTGCAGGTGGGCGTGGCTGATAATGGTAGCACACGCAGATTTGCGGGCATGGCTTCGCGTGCGGTGAACTGCGCTGTTGCGTGTGTGCGCACCCCGGAGGCTCCGGGGGCGCAGCTCGTACACATGGAGCGTGTGCTGGTGGGGGCGGCACGCATGGATGTGGCTGGTTCATGTGGTAGCGCACACACGGGGTTGCGCCCATGGCGTTGCGTGCGGTGGCTGCGCTGTTGGTGTGCGCGCACCCCGTGGGCCCCCAGGGCGCAACCCGCACTGTTTACGCAGGTGATTTGGGATGCGACCGCTACGGCGCTGACGCTTGGGTGTGCCTCACTCTGTGTGTGCCGCCAGTGGTGAGGTGCACTTGAGGGAACAACATGTCGGGACAATGTCTGGGTGGTGTGCGGCAGCGCAACACGTGTTGTGTGTGGCCGCCCACTGGGCGGCTGCAGGGCGCTGCTGTACAAACAGGCAGCGGTCCGGCACACACATGTATGAGCAAGTTTTTGTAAAGCAGCAACCTGTATCAATGTGCCTGGCAGTAACTTGGATAAGTGTGAAGGTGTGCATGCTTGTGCACTGTGTGGGCCCCCGCACCCACTTGTTCATCGAGCGTGGACCTGGGTGCGCAACCGCCTTACCCATGTCACACAGCCTGCATGTGGGAACTCAACGGCGCAACCCGTTCGCAGCACCACCGGCTGGTCGCACCTCTGCGCTTGGCTGGTGCCACCCCTTACCTGCAACCCACTGCTGCCATGAGCCACTGAGCGATGCCGCATGCCGCGTCACTCGCCTATGTTCACAGCATAGAAATGCGCCCAGCTGACCTTACTGCGTCTGTTACTTTGAAACCCTGTCGCTCCCTGGAACGGCTGGTCGGCGCAGGTGCACCCCACCGGCCTGGTGGACCCCAAGGACCCCTCTGCCATTTCCAAGATGCTGGCGCCGGAGGCGATGCGCGGCTGCGGGGGCATCATGCTCAGCGCGGTGGGGCGCAGGTCAGGCGCACGCTACCACAACGCCTCTGCTGCTGAGCAGACCTGCTCAGGCTCGAATGCCCTGCAGCATTGAGAATGGCGCGAGCGGCTACCGGTAGTTGACCTGTGACGCATGTGAAACCGGACAAGACGCTGCCCACCCGCCACGTTTGCGGAGAAACAGAGTGCGGCTCGCTTTGCGCCCTCTGATGTGCGCGCCGTCATTTGAGAGCGCCGCCACAAGACCGAACGTGCATCACTGCAGCATCAGCCAGCGGACACAATGTGTTGCGCACGTGCTGAGCACTGGCTGCCGCTGTGCAATCCAAAAACTCGCACTTGCGCGCCTCTCCGCCGCTCATGGCGTATGTCGTTACCAAAACACACACGTGCTGAACGCACATTCTTGAGCTCAAGTACCCTGCAGCACTGAGCATGCTCCAACCGGCTGCCGCTCACTGACTTGCGACGGCGTCCCTGCCGCCCATGGCGCGTGTCACGCGCATTGCAGGTTCTGCGATGAGCTGGGCACGCGCGACTATGTGACGGCGCGCCTGCAGGCCGCGGCGGCGGCGGGGGCCCCTGGCCAGCCCGCGGTGGCCTACCTGGTCATGAACGAGGAGGCCACCACTGGCTTTGGCGCGGCGGCGCTGGACTTTTATGAGGGGCACGGGATGGTGAGCCACGAGAGAGCTGGCGCGTTCTGGTACCTGTAGATGTTTGTAAGCGTGAATGCATTTGGAAGTGTGTGTGTGTGTGTGCGCGCGTGTGGGTGTGAGTTTGGGGTTTTGCGCTGCGGTGCCCGTGCGTCAAGGAACTGCTGACAGTGGATGCCCGAGGCCACACAAACCTGTAAAAAAGGGAATTCTCGCCTTGCTGCTGCTGTGCATTGGGCCGCGCGGCTTTGGTGCCTGCCAGAGTTGCTTCAGGGGTGTTCTTGTCAACAAAAGAACAAGCTGGTAATGGGGGTCAAGCACTCGGCTGACAATCGCTAGCCCCAAAGTACGGATCACTGCGGCTTACGGTGCCGCGCTGCTGCCATTGCGTGCCCGCTTCAGGTCCGCCGCGCAGCCAGTACCGCTCTTGCTATCATCAAACTAAAAAGTAATAGGGGTCGAACAATGGGCTAAAAACCGTTAGAGCCCAGGCACTGGTCACTGCGACTCATGGTGCCGCGCTGCTGCTATTGCGTGCCCCCTTCAGGTCCGCCGCGCAGCCAGTGCCGCCGCGCTTGCTGCGCTCATCGGCTGCGACGCCGCCGCGGTGGCCGCCAGCCTCGCTGAGTACGGCAAGATTGCCAGCGGCGAGATCAACGACCCGCAGGGGCGCACCGCGTGCGCCGCCAAGGACTGGAGAGCGGACCAGACCTTCACAGTCGCCATTGTCACGCCCAGCATCCACGTGAGAACGTCGCCGCGGCAGCAGTCTGTCACTTGGGACTACCGGTGGAGCATGTCGAGCCGCCAGTCATGTCCCAAAAACAGTTCGCAGCAGGGGGCACGCCCCCCCCACTCATGCCTGCCAAGAGGCCTTGCCACTTGCCCTCATTCAACCCCTGAAGTATATCATTCCTACGTTGAGCGTGCGAGGGGAAGCGCTCTCTCTCTCTGTGCATGGCGTGACTGCCGCTGGAGCGTGCTGCGGCGGTGCGGTGGGCTGGCTGAGCCCGTCGCTGCACCTGAATGCTACGTGTGCGACGTAGTGGTTGGCCGCTGCCGCCTGTTGAACATCGCGGCTGCTGCTGCTGCTGTGCGCACGGCGCGCTTTGGCGGCATTCAGCCCAAGCTCTTGCACAAGGCGGAGTGTACCCTATTGCCGCCAACAACGGCACCGCCTATGCGCTTGTGCGTTAACCCTTGCTGAGCAGGGCCCCACGTTGTGCCTGCTTACGCCTCCCCCGCCGCACACCTCTGCGCCCTTTGCATGCAGTACACCATGGGCGGCATTGCCATCAACGCCTCCGCGGAGGTGCTAGCGTCCCCCAACCGTCAGCGCGAGGGCGGAAACCTGACGGGGGGCGCCTCTTCCAACCCCATTGTGCTGGGCCTGTACGCGGCGGGCGAGTGCGCCGGCGGAGTGCATGGCGCCAACCGCCTTGCCGGTGAGGACACTTGCCACAGCCGGTGCATGTTTGTGCGCGCCGGCAGTGGTTTCTGTACGCTGCTCCACCGCCGTACTGCCTAGGCTGCGCAAAGCACGGGTCACTGGTGCGGGTCGCCAACGCGGACCCTGGGTACACAGCAGCAGTGGCAGGGGGTGCCTGTGCCTGTGTTGGCAGCATTAGTGAATTTCTGCCACAATGCGGCCACTACCAGCACCGCACGTGGCACCGCAACCAACAGCAGCAAATCTGATTGACTGCTGCATAGCATTGTGCGGCCGCACGCATCGCGGTGCTGTGCGCAGCTGAGGCTGCGGTGCCTGCGGTGCATACATTGAGCAGCAGGAGCCTGTGCAGCCCTACGGCCGCCCACCATGCTGATGGCGCAGCCACATGCGGTACCGCGGGCTGCTGGCAGGCACTTCCTGGCGCAGTTCGCTCAGCAACAGCGGTGGCACTCGCCTGCATCTCACCCCGTCATGAGCCTCACCTGCGGCCAGGCAGCCAACACGCGCACGCACCGTGAGCACACGGCACTCACGAGCGCACACTTTCTGCACTGCGGCCGCGCGCATGCACATCGCAGGCAACTCGCTGCTGGAGTGCGCGGTCTTTGGGCGCATTGCGGGCCAGCGCGCGGCGGCCATCACGCGCTCCGCCGTGCCCGCGCTCGACCCCGAGCACTGCATCCCCCTGCGCCTGCGCTGCCGCCGCACCCTCAGGTGGGTCCGCATGCAGTGACTTGCTCACGCGCATGTGCAGCAATCACCAGTGTGCGGCTGGCAACGGCCTTCGGCAGTGGCGGCGACGCAACGCAGTACACTGTGAGCGGCGCCGCGGCCGCCACCGCGCGCCACGGCATGTCGCCAGGCCCGCACCGCATGCCGTGGGCGACTGTGGGCGAGCAGCGGCGGTTTGCCAGGCTTGCAGCTGGCAGAGGGGGGACTGCACCATGTGTGTGTGCCCCGCGCGCTCTTGCCTGGCTGACCGCGTTGCTGCGCCTCGCTCCCTCGTGCGCTGCGTGCGTGGCGCAGTGCGCGTGGCCACATCCACGAGTTCACGCTGGACCTGCCCAGCACGCGCCACCGCCTGGCGCCGTTCTTCAAGCCCGGCCAGTACATCTCCATGCGCCACACGCACGACGGCAAGAACCCGCTGCCCAAGCCCCTCGACAGGTGCGTGCGTGCGCCGCCCTCCAGCCACCGCCGGCCAATAGCAGTGCTGCGCCGCAGCCGGGGTAATTAATGGAAGTTATACAAAAAAATTCAAGAAAATGATGTAACATAAAATGCTTCTTTCATAATTGCAAAACGTTGTCGGTCTGTTCCGAGCCCTCCCGTAGGGACATTCTTGTAAACATTTTTCATTTTTGTTTCATAGTTGAAACACGATATCGGTCTATTCTCACCCCCCCACTGGGGGGCCGCACGTGCCATGAGAGCACCATGGCGCGCCGCACTTCAGATAGCCACACTCGCTGCCCGCGCGCCCTCCCGCAGGCAGCACCTGCAAGACATACAAACACCTGCCTAGCCAGCCCGCACCAGCGCGCTCACCCTCCCCCTTCACCCCGCTGCCCGCCGGCGCTGCCCCATAGGTTCTACTCGCCCGTGTCGCAGCGCGCGCGGAGAGATCACACACGTGCTCGCCGCGTGCCTGCCGCAGGAGTACTGCAAGGGGGGGCACGTGTCGCGTGCCACAACCGCCTGCTTATGGGCCCATACAAGCGTGCTGACACCCCCCCCCCCGTATCTCGCGCCCCCCCCCTGCCACCTGCACGCCGCTCCTGCCACCCCGTAGGTTCTACTCGCCAGTGTCCCGCGACAGTGCTCGCGGAGAGATCACGCTTCTCATCAAAGCGGAGCCCGACCGCGGCGCCGTGCAGGACCACCTGTGCACCATTGCGCCCGGCGACACCCTGGAGCTGCGCGGCCCGTGCGGCGGCCTGAGCTTCGACCTCTTCGACCCCGCCGTTGAGAGGGTGGGCCTCATCTGCGGCGGCTCCGGTGTGTCGCCCATGGTGAGCGGGCGCGTGTGTGCTGGCCGCCGGAGCGCGCCTTGTGACCATAGGGAGTGTGAGTGTGCCCCAGCAGCAGCAGCAGCGACAACAGGCGTGCACGCACATGCTCGCACCGTGAGGTCCTTGAAGGCCAGGACCGCTGGGTTGTTGGTACTGCTGGCGATGGAGCTGGTGTCTTCCTCTCGGACTCCGGCCATGTTGGGCGGCCTGGGTGGAGAGGCCTCTGTCCCCGTCCTGAGCGTGCTCTGGTTAGCCTCGCTAAACGGGAATGGCCTGGGGGAGAGTGGAGCCGTCGCGCGGCTGCGCACCACGTGCTGCATATCTGGTGGTCGTGTGTGCACTGCATCCAATGTGCCCATGGTGTGCATATGCCCCCACAGTGCCAAGTCTGAACTATCACCCCCCCCGCTTTGGAATCCAAATAGCCGAGGCGATGCATGTATTGATGCAGCAGCATGCTGACAGTGCGGCGCTTTGCTGCCTCTGCGGCTGCTGGTCGTGCCTGTGCGCCTGCACCGCTGCAGATCCAGATCATCCGGGAGTGCCTGTTTGCGCGCATCCCCAAGTCGCTGCGCCTCATCTGGGGAGCGGAGTACGCGGATGACTTGGTGAGGACCGGCTATCGGCTGTCACAATCGCAGCAACAGTTCGGACTTGTGTGGGCTGCATGCGCGCCGTGCTGTCGCTTGCTGTTGCAGTGGCACGTCTCAGCTTTGGCATTTGTCACAGCAGTGACTAGGGTTGCCGGAATCGTAATTTCGGGACTTGACGGTCAACGGTAATTCCATCGCGCCCGCTGCAGTTGCGTAAAGCAGCCTACGATGCCTTGACATTTGTGATGGTCTGACTGTGCTGAGCAGAAAACATTGTGGGAGTCGCTGCAAGTATTATCAGGTTACGGTGAAATTACGCTACGAATTACGGATTAATTTCGGGAAAAAATTACGATTCCGGCAACCCTAGCAGTGACACACATCGCAGGCTCATCTGCGGAGCGGCGCGTGACTTGGTGAGGACCGTCTTTCACCTCTGTGGCGACAATTTGGAATTGAGGGGGTTGCATATGCGTCAGTCACCATTGCGGCGACAATTTGGATTTGCGTGTGTTGCACATGCGCCAGTCACCATTGCGGCGACAATTTGGGATTGCGTGTGTTGCGTGCGCGCCGTGCTGTCGCTTGCTGTTGCGTGGCATGTATCAGCTTTGGCACTTGTCACAGCAGTGTCGCAGGTTCGCAGGGCAACGCGCGGTCCAAGCAGCTGACGCCGACAGTGTGCTCTCTCTCCTGGTGTGGCCAGGTCTACCGCAAGGTGCTGGACCAGCAGGCGCGGAACCACCCGGACGTGCTCGCTGTCACCTACGTGGTAAGCACCCGCATTTCATGATAAATAATCTACTTCAAAAAAGTATGTATGCTTGTTTTGATGTGCCTTGAAGGTCACACATGCACCGTGTGCAAAGGGCTTCCGCGCCCTCAGTGGAGTTTAGTAAAAGGACGCAATGTACGTCGAAGTATTTCACACACAGTGGCATGTGGCACCGCTCGATCGGTGTGCCACGTGTGTAAGCAGCCGCATCTACTCCGAAGTATATTTATACATAAACTAAGCTTATTTTGGGTGTACTTCGAAGTCTTCCACACACAGCGGCCTGTGGCATTGCTCGATCGGTGTGCCACGTCTGCACGTTCGCATGCATAAATATGTGGCATGGGGCTGATGTACACCTGACCTGGGTGTGAAATGCGGTGACTGTGCGGTGCTTTGCCAGTGCATGTGTGTTTCATGCCAAGCATGGCGCTTCCCATGGCGTTTCCCATGGCGTGTCTGTTTGCACACACCAGTTATGCTTGTGCACCATGCGCGCAACTTATGACTACTGCTGTCACTCGCTGCCCTCCTGTGAGCAGGTAAACCGCCCTGATTTTGGCTGGTGCGGCGAGGTCGGGATGATCGACGCCGCAGGCAAGCATATTTTGCTCAACCCTTGTCAGTGCCTCATGCTTACAACCGCTCCGCCAACTTGACCTGTGCTGCCGCTTCTACTGGCACTGCTTGGTGCAACAGCAGCAGCAATTATGCGCACCACCATCACACGCGCTCCCTGGCCATGCGGCGACTCCACTCATTTCCGCCGTCACGTCAACTGCTGCATCCCGTGCCTGATGTTGCTGCTGCTGCTGCCGCCGCCGATATTCTCTGCTGCAGTCCTGAGGCGCTACATGTTCCGCCCAGGCCCGGGCACCAAAATTGTCATCTGCGGCCCCTACAAAATGTGCCAGATCATGAAGGAGACGCTCAAGGGGCTGGGGTACACCGACGACATGATCTACAGCTTCATGTAGACCGCTGCAGGCTCGCAAACGCCGTGTGCTGCAACAACCAGCACTGTCGGCACTGCGCGCGACGGAAGCCGCCGGCCAGCACAACAGCTGCTACCCAGGGAAGTACGGCGGGCTGCGCCGGTGCGCGCGGCAGCAGCTACATGCTCGCAAAGGCATTGAGGGTGATGTGACGAAAGGACTGGTGAAGGCAGGAAGGGGGGGCTGGCAAGGTGTGTGTAAGCGGGCTCAAGGTGCCGGTTATACCGCCCCACAAGAGCGCTTTTTGAGGTGGGGGATGCAGCCAAGGCAGCGGTACCAGCAAGGATGCTGGCGCCGGCGCCTTGGCTGAGCAGGGAGCGTTGGTGTTGCGGCAGACGGGTGTTTGCATGGCGGCAGCCAGCGGGGGGGCGCTGCTACAGTGGTGCATAGCAATTTCAGGAGGGGTTGGCATGGGCGCCCACCGCGGCGGCGCCGCCCCGCGCGCTGCACGCATTTTTTGTACTCTCAGGCAAGTTCAGTCTGCACTATCTGTCGTTGCTCGGCTCACAAAGTTGCTTTGGTGTGTCGTCGCGGTTTGCTCCGCTGCCAGCTGTTCAGGGGTGGGACCTTTTGTTCCCTACCACTCAGCAGGCGGTGGGAGCACATCTTGTCTGCAATGGGTAAGTGTGTGTGTGTGGGGGGGGGGGGGCACCGATACTGCAACCCTGCCGCAGCTGTTGCAGGAAAGACCGCCACTGCGCTGGTGCTGAGCATGCTGGTGGGGGCGGGCAGGTGACCTTGCTGTGCTGCCAGGCCCCGTGCCGTCCTGCAACAACTGTTTGCTGCCTGGTTGGGGCTCACAGGTCTCGCGCGCGTTGTGGATGCAGGTGCGTTGTGTCGTGTGAGGCATGCGCTGGTGCTGCTGGTGCTGTTGCCGCCTGTCGCTGCGCGCTGCTAATGCCAGGTACCGGTGTTTATGTTCAAGGTGCTGTGCGCGGCCACCAAGGCGCGAGTCACGGCTCTTGTTCAACTTCAACCCGGTGCCCATGCCCCCATGTCCATGTCTCCATGACTAATACACAAATTTCAACTTGCATGGCACCCACCCTCAAGTCAACAAGAAAACTTGCCCTCCCTTTCAAGTTCAAACTTGTGGGCTCCCGAGTTGGGTGCATGAACACTTTCCTGCGGCACACCTACACAGTGCATGGAACATCAATTGGCGAATTTTTCATGCTTACTGTATGGGTATTGCAGGGGAATTAAAAGGGGGGCGGGGGGGGGGGGGGGGGGGCAGGACATTCAAGTTGCTGGCACGTTTCATCTCTCCTGGCCAGTACGACGTCTGCGCCCCCAGTATTGTACCAGATAAAGCGCGCTGATTGGCACACATTGGGTATGTGGCCACACTCGTGACGCCTCAGGCGCGTGTATAGAAGCAGAATATTATCCTGGTCACACGCACCGTGTGCAAAGGGCTTTCCGCGCCCTAAGCGGAGTTTAATAAGAGTACATATTATGTGTACTTTTATTAAACTCCGCTTAGGGCGCGGAAAGCCCTTTGCACACGGTGCGCATGACCAGAAAAAGGG
>JAULBY010017667.1:0-20180 GCA_032358315.1 Ophiocytium majus
ACAAGAGACTTGCACCTTCAAAGACTGATCACCGAAGGTGACCCTTGGTGCTTAAGCAGCTCAGCACTTGAAGAGGCTTGAAGTTGGCAACTTCAAAGGCTTGGCTGTAACACATGTACTGCAGTACGTGACAACTACAGCAGGAAATGAACGGATGCCCGTGCAGCGTTGGTAAAACAAACTTGATAAAATGCCCACACGCCTCCAGCGCCCATGCTGCTGTGTGCTGCTCTGTCGGTGCCCACTGTGACAGGTGGTCACATGAACACAGGGCGCAGGTGCATGCCTGCTGCACTGCCCCCGCTCCTGCATGACTGCTGGCACCGTGTTTCCAGCCCCCACACTGTACTGCTGTACAGAATGGCCTGCTGCTGGCAGCATGGCTGGTGGGCGCATACCCAGCTACTGCACAGCATCAGGGCTCGACTCCCCACGCCCCGGGGTTGCTGAGGCGGACCTTGTCGCTGCTGAAGCCATAGTTGAAGTTGTTGTTATCTTCAACATTAGCTTCAGCTGTTACAGCGGCCTCCTCCGCTTCCATGGCAGCAATGTAGTCGTCAACGTTGACCTCGCCATCCTTGGTGGTGTACACTTTGTAGCCACCCTCCGGCTCCTGCAAAGCACACATTATATATACAACAAACATGACGAATCGCAAGTGTTTTCATGTGGATTGTGGCAACCAGCAAGCCATAACGTTTTGAAGGCGGGGAAAGGATGGTGACTTTATGCAACAGGGCCAGATAGTCATGCGCCGCAAAACACACAAAATGCATGCCAGAATGAAGGACAGCAAGTCAGGCTTGAGGTGCTCGCTGGGATGAGAATGGTGTCCGCACGCGCAACCACGACCAGGAAAACTTTGGTGCGGTAAGCCAGGTCAAGAGGCGAGCGGGGCATCCGAGTGGGAAGGCCCCCTCGCCATAGGATGAACGGCTGTCTGGAGTCCCTACCTCACACACCTACTGCGCGTGTCACAGCCCCAGCCCAAACAGGTCATACAGCTGCGGCAGAGAGCACGTACCTCGATATCGGGCAGCGGCGGCGACAGAAGAATTACGGGGAACTCTAGCCCGCCCCCCACCCATGCCTCCGCCACCAAAGGGGAACCACCACCTGACAAGTGGGGCAGGCGACAGCAAGCACAGAACCATGCGTGATGGAAAGGCACCGAGGGCTGTGCTCAGCAAAAAAATCTGGTGCTAAGCAGGACTTGGTGCTCAGCAGTGGGTGGGTTGCTCTGCACTACGGGAGCTAGGGTTGGGCAGACTCATCCTGTGACTGTGGTGTTGATGGTGTAGTAAGTACTTCAGCAGTTGTCGGTGCTGGCAAGGCAAACAAGGGCAAGCTTGCCAAATCCATGTACTCACTGCGTGAGGGCTTGAGCCCACAGCACAGCACGCAACTTCAACATGCAACAGCAGTGATATGATCCTTCTACAACAGTGGTTTCATTATTTGCCTTCGTTACAATAGTGGTTTCACTATTTGCCTTTGTGGGCGTGCAAGAGCCCATGTCATGCATGCCGTCTAGCAGTGTACTTCATAAGTCAAGTACTTCAAGTATACAACATGACAAGACACTGATTGAGGTGCAAACGGTGGGGTGTGCCTGTGCTCACCGGCAACTTCAACTGTGGATATGCGCTCCAGTGGCTGTCCCAGGCACTGGCGGAAGAAGCTGGCAAAGTCAGGGTGCTGCGCCATGGCAGGCGCCGCCAGCAGCACGCTGGCGCTGCTCTCTTCGTCGTCATCAGCACTTGGCACACCGCCCTGCCCAGCGCAGCAGCAGGAAAAGAAAACAGAGAGGGGCATGGCCGTGTGTTAATGCATGCTGCTGTGTAGTGATGGGTCACAGCATCCAACATTTTCATCTCACGCCGTATAACGTACCTAAATATGGCGTATGATGCATTTAGATATCTAGATACATGCGTGTGTATTTAATTCGAAGTGTACGGCATACAGTATGCACCGTGTTTCGCATTGTTGGGCGTAGCAATACGCCGTACCTTCTACTTTTTCGTATAACATACTTCAAGAAGTATAAAATACGTTACAAGCCCTGACCCATTACTACTGCTGTGCCATGCTGCAGTAGTGCGCAGCACTCACAGAGATGGGCAGGCTGCATCTGGTGGCTGGCTAGCCACGCTGCGCAACGAGCAGATGGTATATATATCATGTACACATACTTCAGTAAAAGTACTACTATGTACAAAGTATATGAAGTACGGTTAACTTCCGAAGTATGGTAACATATGTATATACATGTACTACGTAGTACTTCACCAAGTATATGGAAGTACTTCAAGAAGTGTGTGGTTCATGGCAGAGCATTGGAGAGGAGGGACCGCGGGCGCCAGCGCAACTGTGTGTGAGTGCAGGCCTGAGCCAAGGTATTCCCAAGTGCTGCACGGCCAGCAAGGTGCACACAGCCATTGTGGACACACGCTCAGCACCATTGCAGCACCTGCGTGTCACTGCACACATACGCCATACAGCGCCCGGTAACTACATACTACAGTAGTACTTCTGAAATACGTCTGAAATACGCACTTTTAACTACATGTAGCATGCAGCTACATGTGCTTGCAAGAGGCACACATGCTGTTCCCATGCCATGCATGACACAACCACACACAGCAAACTGCAAGCAGTGCTTGAGCTGCAGCCTCATGTGTACTACCAAAGTGGTGCTAACGTCTCCTCTGCATTCCAGACGGGCTGGTTGGGTACATGCATAGAACAGAGACAGTGCACGTGTTCACCGGAGAGGCTGTTAACATGGGCCTTTCGCAACCCCACTTGAAACTTCCGCTTCATGAAGACCGACAAGCAACTGCACACGTGACGGTGGAGGGTGGGGCATACACACCAACGTACGGTGCAGAGTGCTGCGTACACATGACACAGTGTGCAAGACAAAAATTCAGCCCCTTAACCTGTGCCGCATCGCGCTGCATGGCGGAGGCCTGCTCCCAGAACACGGCGCAGAGTTCCCCCTCCGTGGCAGCTCCCGTGACCACATGACGCCCCACGCTCAGCAGCTTCCGCCCCAGGGTGATGAACTCCCCCTCAGCCTCGTCGTTGAAGCCCAGCAGCTGCTGCTGGAGCCACAGGAACACCTTGTCCATCGCCGCACTGTCCGACAGTGCCCCATCTGCAAGTGCAAGCGTGGGAATCGTTTGTGATGGGGGCAGACTGGCACGTACTGGCAGGTTTTTACTACTCAGTTACATGGTGCTACAGTGCTTCAATTACGTATATACTTCGAGGTATAATCAATAATATATTTCTGTATATATAATTCGGAGTATACTTCCGGTATATTGTCCTTTGCGGCGCTGTCTGACAGTGCCCCATCTGCAAGTGACGCGTGCAGGTGCATTGGGTGCGTGGGCAAGCACCGGGCGTGTTAATGCTGGGTATGCACTGGCAGGCTATAACTACTCAGTTCTACGTGAATTTTACACATGTACCTACTTGTGAAGTATGGTACTTCCAAGTAAATTCGAAGTACCACTAGCAGTATATGCCGGGCATGTGTCATGGCTTCATGTGCGCTGGCACGCGTGGCATGCCTCTTAGGTTACCTAACCTAACCACGCCTATAAGAGCAAATGAATTGGACCACCAAGTACGTGTTACTACTGTGGTTATGTAAGGCATGTTGCTGGCAAAACACGTCCGTTGTCCAAACCGGTGTAAGTCGCATTAGGTGCGCACAGGCACGGTGAACTCCGAACACAAGCACACTCCGTAGTGCTTGACATGGATATGTAGTACTCACAAAGGGTTAAGCACTGAGGGCCAAGAGTTGGCAGCTGCGCTGCCTGTGTTGCATTGCCCTGAACTCATGCCACAGATGAGGAGGGGGTGCGCACAATTGCAAAGTTGGCTAGTGCCACGCTGTCACAGGCACAGGTACAACCAAATGTATGCACTACGCACGGGAGCGAAAACGGCACCTCGAATTGTGCCAACACAACTATTTGAGGAAGTAAATGCCCCACGACACGCCATGGCTGTGTGTACACACGGGTGGAAACATGGAGTGTTGGCACCGGAGGCTGACGCACTCAATAGTTGCAACACATGCTAAAATACCGATAGACGCTGTGGAATAAACTAGTTTTCTGTGTGCAAGTTTTGCTTTTCATTGGACTTTTCGAAGCCAATCCAGTAGCAACTTTTCTTGGTGCTACCTTTTAAACAGTTGTGATATTGAAAAACCTGGAAATGCCAGGAGGCTGATGTGCTCACGGGCACACCTGCTCTGCACAGATTTGTGCGAAATGGTGTACGGGGACCCAAAGATTTTGTCCAAAATAGTGACCGGGGACGCACCTGGTGAAGCCTCTGCCCGCCAGGCATCAGAGGGTGTCGCGGAGTGGTGAAGCGACACAGAGGGGCCCCAGAAGTCCTGCTCCAGTGATGGACCATACAAGCCCTGAGTGGCACCAGGAGCAGCAGTGCACATGCCAGCAAGTGGTGGTTGATGCCCTGTAAGAGTAGATGCTGTGGCAGCCTTGCGTGCCGGAAGAGAAGAGTGAGTGGTGGCAGCGTGGCTCGCGCTGTGGTACACAAACTGGCAAGGCAGCTGATGGAAGGCACTCTGTTACTGTTGGCGACACTGTCCAGCGTGTGCCTTATCGTTCACCTGCAATTGGGGTCACCGCTACTTAGCAGAGCACACACTGACATCTGTTGCCAAACACCTTCGCAGCTGTCTGCCGATGGCAGCACACTGCACTAGTGTGAAGGCAGCTGCTTCTTCAACTGGTGGTGGTAGTGAGGCACACATCACTCGGTTGCGGCTGCTGCGACACAAACCGTTGATGCAACGACTGCTGCTGAGCACCTGGGAGCAGGTCAACTGCACACAGCAGGGCCGCTACATCCCACTCTGCTGTGCGTTGAAAAGACCACAGTGAGTATTTACAATCTTATTATACATGTAATTATGAGTACGTCCTGATCAGCAAACACAAAAGGGAGCCTTGCGCACGAGCAACAGTGCTTTGGGACTGATGGTTGCGCGGCAATTGCCCGCTTTGTCAAGTGAGAGAGAGGTGGGGATGTGCAGGCAGAACTGTATGGTGAGCGCGCAACTGTGCTGTTGCACGCCCAGCTACCGAGTCTGCTGCATGAACTTACTCTTGCACCATCATGAAACCTTCCCTCGGTGAGAATGCTCGAGGGCTGGGGATTAAGTGGCGCATGATTCATTGCATCTACCTTTTTTTTTGTAACACCTCTGAAGTGTATTAATGGATTAAAATGCAGTTCTGCTGAGAAAGTGGCAGATGCTGAGTACCTGAGCGCACATGGGCAGCAGCCTTGCTTGGCTATGTACCTCCTATGTACCTCCAAAGGGCGGCGGTAAGTGCCTGTTACTGTCAATAGTGTAGTTCCTGTTTGCTGAGCAGGAATCATTGACGCAACTGCTGAGCATGTAAGACGTGTCATCCACTGACTGCGGCACCTCAGTGTAGCACACTGCTGCAACACGCTCCCCCTAACACCAACAGATGTATACATACATCTAATGCATTCTCGCTTGCTGCCGCTGCTACTGCTGAGCGCATAAGAATGATTACCGCTGCTGAGCACAGAGCTGCTGCTGCGCACTGAGCTGCTGCTGAGCACAGAGGTTCTGCTGAGTAAAGAGCTGCTGCTGAGCACACAGCTGCTGCTGAGCACAGAGCTGCTGCTGAGCAAACATCCGGTTATGAACACATAGCTGCTTCTGAACACAGAGCTACAGAGCTGCTGCTGAGCAGAAAGCTGCTGCTGAGCACAGAGCTGCTGCTGAGCACACAGCTGCTGCTGAGCAAACCTGAAACAGGTCATCTGCAGACAGCAGCGCAGACACGTCCGAGGCCACCTTCGCCGTCAGCCCCTGCAGGCACTGCTGAACATTTAAAACATATCACCCACTGACGGCAGCCACTGACGGCAGCACCTCAATGTAACACACTACTGTTACACACCTCCTAACACCAACACATTGAATTTGATCAATTCTGTTTGCTGTTGCCACTGCTGCTGAGCAAATCAGATTGTTCACTGCTGCTGAGCACCTGAAAAAGGTCATCCGCAGACAGCATTGCCGACACATCCGAGGCCAGCTCCGCCGTCACTCCCTGCAGGTTTGGCGCCACCAGCAGGCTGCTGGCGCTGCTGGAGTCCTGCGCCTGCTGAGCAGCAGCGCTTGCATGGTACACCGCCAGCAGCTGCGGCAGGGTGGTCACCTCCTCCAGGTAGCGGATTTCTGAGGGCGGCGGCGGCAGTGGCAGCGGCAGTGGCAGAAGCAGCAGGTGCGGCGGCGGCAGTGGTCAATAGGTGGTGGTTTCCAAACGTACTGCAGCTGCGCTTCACTGCAGGGCTGCTGTGCAACTTGCGCACAACACCAGCAGGGAGGCGGCGCATGAATTTGTGCACGGTGCGCAAATTCTATTAGTGTTACTAAGTCCAGTGCTGTCATGGCTGCTCGCTGAGCCTACCAAGGTTGAGCCTGGTGTTTTTGCAGAGCTGCTCTTCCACGCCGCCGCCGTGACAAGCACACCAATGACCCGTATCAGCTAACATAAGGCAATTGTCATCAAGTGCATCCGACCCAGCAGCACTGCTCTCGCCAATGCTGCAGTTGCGCTGTCGCTCGCACCGCCACGCTGCTGTGTCCGGCAGCGCCGCGCCAAAGCAGTGTGCCTCGCAAATTGCACATTTGTTTTTTGCTGCTGTCAACACCAGTGCAAGGCGCCCGATGTGGCAATAGAAGCACTACCACGCGGCACTATGCAAGCACACATGATGTAGAGCAATACCGACACAAGTACAAGCACACACGCACACACCAGTGGCGCTGATCTTGGGCACGCTTTTCGCCCACGCAGACACCGTGGGCAGCGACAGAGCGTCGCACCTCCGCAGGCACAGCTCCGCCAGCAATACGGTTGCCGCCACTCCAAACTTCATCGCTGGCAGTGCCACGGTGGTCACAGCCAGCCACAGCTGCTCACAGCACGCGTGTGTGGTGCCGCGCGGTGTGAAAGTGAGCTGGCAGCGCACTTCAAATGCAATGCGAGCGTTCGCACGCAGTGTGCGCACGTCGCCCCCTTTTCGGATCTTGCAACCGTTCACGCCAACGCACACACCCTGGTCCATCTCTGTGCCGCTGCTGCTGCCTGCTAGTGGCCTGGGGACGGGTCAGGGAAGAGGTGATAAGGAGCGGGAGGGTCGTCACCCGAACTGTCGCGCTGCTGCCGCTGCAGGCGGCCAGGCGGGGGCATCAACTGCTCACCTTGAGGAGCAGCAGGAGCAGGAGGAGCAGGGAGCAGCTGCAGCCCAGGCGTTCGTGCAGCAGCTGCGACGGCAACAGCAGCAGCTGAGGCAGGCAGCCCTTAGCGGCAGCAGCCATGGAGTACTCATCCATGTCACACGACCCCAGGCAAGCCTCATCGTAACGCACCCTCACACTTCGCGCCGCTACAGCCGGGAGAGCAAGTTCGTCGTTCGGGATCGATGCGCCTTGCTTTTCGCAGCAGCAAGCCTTGCCTCGCCAACTGAAAATTGTTGCGGCCAGCTAGCATGGTTGAAAGTATTGCCACCACACGGGTGCGCGGTCATAGGCATGCGCTGGCAGCGATCAGCGGCAGGAGCTGTTGCTGTGAGTGGACTGTCCAGAGCGTAACGGGTGCCGCTGGAGGGCGCTGAAAAGGCGGTGCGCACAGCAAGTGCGATGCCACCTCGCGTGGCACCACAAGCAGTGCACACTCAGGCTCAAGCAGGTTATCAATCACAGATGAAGATTGTAAGTGCATGCTGCTGCTGTCAAGGTCATGGGGTGCGGCATGGACAGGGGTGCAATGCAGGCTTCTTGTCAGGTCACCTCACCAACCACTGGAGTGTTTGGCAAGACATCATAGGCTCACACACTGCATTGGTGCTGCCACATACAGGGGAGCCATGTCCATGTCTCAGTGCTATGTGCATGTGTGTCACACAATGTCTGCCGAAATCGTCGTAGTAAGGGGCGTTCTCTCTTTCGGTGTTTAGCACATGCTGTTGTTGTGCTGCTGGCTAGGCAGAAGTGGTGGCAAGTGGCCGCACCGGCGTCACTCCCGCACTGTGGTGACAAAAACCATGGCACAAGCAGACAGCAGCAGCAGCAGCAGTAGTGAATGCACCTTCGTTGGTTATCATTCACACAGCATGTGACGGTGTTACCTTGGCGCTGCCAACATGTGCTGGTGTGTGTGCGGCATGGCTTGGAACCATTCTAAACCACATGTGTTGCATTAGATGCTGCATTAGATGCTGCATTAGATGCTGCATCAGATGCTGCATCAGATGCTGCATTAGATGCTGCATTAGATGAGGACTCGCCGTGCACGCGCATAGCTGCTTTCAACCATACCATGCCCACTGTTGCTGCTGCTGGGCATGGCCGCAGCAGTGCGACATCTGCTTTAAAGTAATACCATAGTGACACACACAACTGGCTGCCCTGGCTGCCCCGCGGCTGCCCACTAGCTAGCTAACCGTACGGCCGAGTTGTAGGCGACACCAGTCCCAGACCACCCCACAACTTGTCGCCAACATTGGTGCAATGGGCCTAGAACGCCGGTTCACATCATGGCTTTATATATATATATAATGTGTGTGTTTCCAGTCTGGCTACCTCAGCTGTTTGGCTGCCGCACTTGGCGAGGCCACTGCCAAGCCCCAGCCAGCAGCTGAGCACCCCACACAGGGAGACCATGCGATAACATGGCGCATCGTCTTAATAGCACTCCCACAAGCAGGCTTTTTGTTCTAACCACAAAATCCAGTTGATGGGACAGACCAATGTACCACTACCCTCAAACTCACCCACTCCTGCCCCCCTCTTTTCCTGGCTTCCCATGTGCGGCGCGTCCACTACCACCACCGCTGGCGGCACACACACAGCGGCGGAGGCGTGAGCATGCTGCGACGGCGCCTGTCCGCGGCGGGGCGCCAGCCCGTTCCCCTGCGTGTGGACGACGATGACGACTCCAGCGGAAAGCTGGCTAAGACGCTCAAGCGCATTGACATGTACGCGCGTGTTAATGAGGACCTGACGGTCAAGACGGACAGCGGCGCGACGGTGACCGTTGCCTTCTGGCTCCTCATGATCATGCTGGTGAGTGGGGTGGGCATTGGTGGGGGTCCTACTTTTTGTGGGGGGGGGTGGATGCAGCACGCTGAGGGTGCGGTCTGGGGCTGGCTGTCAAGACGGTGGTTCTGTAGCTGCTGGTGAGCATCTTGGCAATGGCAGTGGTATATCATAAAGTTTTTGTGTTTGGCACATGCTGGTGAGCGGGGTGTGGCTGCTCTGTTTGGCGGCCTCTCTCGGCTTGCCCTGGCGAAGGGGGCGCAGCGCGCTGTGTTTGATATGGTACTGACTGTCAGACAGTTGTCAACGTCCTGGCAATGGCTGCTCATATATACATGTGTGTATATGCACATTTCCTTGCATCCCTGCTCTGCTGAGCAGGTGACATCTGAGGTGCGCACCTTCTTCCGGACGCGCACCACGCGCGAGGAGCTCATGCTGGTCGACACGTCCCTCGGGCGCAAGCTGGAGATCGGCCTCAACGTCACCTTCCACGCCATCAACTGCCTTGACCTGCACGTGGACGCCATGGATGTGGCTGGCGACAACCAGCTGGACGTGGAGCACGCCATGCTCAAGCAGAGGCTCACTGCGGGGGGGGAGCCCCTGGCGCCCGCCATTTCGGAGGTGCGCGCTGCTGCTGAGCACACTTGCCGCTGCTGAGCACTGTCATGGCTGCTCAGCGCATGCCCGTGCCAGTGTGTTTAAGAGGTGCCGCTGCTGCTGAGCACATTTGCTGCTCCTGCGCACTGTCGTGGTTGCTCAGCGCATGCCTGTGCTAATCTTTTCAGAGGCAAGTGCGCTGCTGCTGCTGAGCACCGTTGCGGCTGCTGAGCACTGTCATGGCATGGTCAGCAAATGCCTATGCTAGTCTTTCTCGGGGGTAAGTGCTGCTGCTGCTGAGCACCGCCGGGGCTGCTGAGCACTTGTGTTAAGGCTGCTCAGCGCTGGCTGGCCCTCTTGTAACGGTCACCACTTGCCTGTGCTGGCCGGGTCATTGCTGGCCGCGTGGTGCATATTATAACAAGCTCTGATAAAAATGCCTGATATATATATATATATATATATATATATATGTATATATTTTGCAGGCGGTGAGCCAGCTGGAGCACCGCGCGACGCTCCCCAAGGGCTACTGCGGCAACTGCTTTGGAACGGACGAGCGCGGGCGCATGGCGCAGGCCGCGGAGCAGTCCGGGGGAGGCACCAAGAGCTGCTGCAACACGTGCCACGAGGTGAAGGGGTGCATGGGTGTTGTGCGCTGCCTGGAAAACAGTGGAGAGTGTTGATTGAGGGGTGTGCGGTGTCAGCAAAGGGGTCTAGCTAAAACAAAAGCCTCTCTTCTATTCCCTAGACGCCTTTGGTGTGAGCTTGCAAGCCAGGACTTGAGATGGCCGGGGAAGGTGCAGACGGGACCGGGATTTTGGCGCTCGAGTGTGCAAGCTGGGTAGCGGTACTGCGTGTACTGGTCCAAGCACGAGCACGTGATGGTTTTGTATTGCCGGTGTAGCTAGTAGGTTGCTCAGCAAATGATCAGTGACCGTGTGCTGTGATACGTGCTTAGTATATCTTGGCAAAAGTACCACTGCACATGGTATACTCCAAGTACTTGAAGTACGTTGCAGTGCAAGAACCTTGACGCTGGACACAGGCATTTCTGTCGTCTACTCAAGTATACTGTGATATACAAGTGTATATACTTCCAAGTATATACTTCCAAGTATATACCTGTACTTCCGGAGTACCATGAAAACACATGCATGTATACATACTTCTGATGCAGGAACATTCCCGGTATCAGGTGCCATGGGTTAGTTAGCCACACAGCACAAGGGTCAGTTGTGCACAAACTGTACCTGCCAAGGGTACACGAGAACGCAGACAGCGCTCAGCTGTGAGAACGCACAACGATGCCGGGTGCAGCCCCACGTGCACCGCACACATTTGCTGCTACAGATAGACATGTATAGTATATCCTTCAGAAGTGAAGTATGCACCAGGTATGTGGTACTTCATATGTATTACTTGTTTGTAAGTATCATACGTCTGTAGTACTTCTGAAGTATGTATACAGTATACATGAATCATGTGTAGTGGGTGGGTGGCAGCGTATAAACTTTGCATTATACGCCGTATAACGTATGTAAAGTTGGTGTATAATGTATTCAGGTGCACATACTTATGTGGCAAATGCGCCGTATTTCGCGGGTTTTTTTTAGAAGTACACAGAAACACGCTGTATTTGGTATAACGTACATCACACGTTATTTTATACGTATACAACACGTTGTCCACCATGACACATCACGAATCATGTTCCATGATGCATGCATGTTGTCTCAACAGGTGGTGGAGAGCTATGCGCTGCGCGGCTGGAGCACCTCCGATGTCCGCAAGACCGCGGAGCAGTGCGTGAGGGAGGCACACCTGGAGGTACCCCTGCAGGTCAGTCCCTCTGCACCGCACACTAAACGGCAACCACTGCTGCCCGACAACCACATACTACCGGTACGAGTTGCTTACAATTGTTTATCTACTATTAGTAGTACTACCGTGGTATTATATTGTAAAGTGGCATACATTCACAGTATGCGCGCATTGTCGTCAGTGTGTGTACCGGTATGCGTACTATCACACAGTACTGTATAGATATGCATGGCGAGCAGGTCACTCCCCTCTTTACCGCAGATCAACACCAAACGGCAATCACTGCTGCCCGACAACCACACTAGCGGCCTCCGAAGCACACAGAGTGGCGGCAGCTGGCACGCCACTAGTACTCCCTAGGAGGCGGAACACAGCAGTGGGAACAGCAGCAGCGCACGCAGTGCCATGACATGAGTCACATGTGATGTGACATGACACACATCACTTAATGCTAGGGTTGCCGGAATAGATTTTTTTCTCAAAATCACTCCGTAATTTGTGGCGTAATTTCACCGTAACCTTATGATACTTGCAACGTCTTCCAGAACGGTTAGTGCTCAGTACGGTAGGGCCATTCCAGACGCCAAGGCATTGTAGGCTGCTCTTGGGATCCGCAGCGGGTATGATGGAATTACCGTTGACCGCATTGTCCCGAAATCACGATTCCGGCGACCCCAGTTAAAGCTGTACCAGTGCTTGCGATGGTGCATGCACTGTCGGATCTTGGCGCCAGCGGCCAGCCTTGCCATGGCATGCCAGTGCTGCCAGTGCTGCGCATGCGTGCTTGGTGGCTTGGTGCGGTGCCTCTGGTGGGATGCACCTCATGAGTGGAGTGCACCCCTGCACTTGTTAAAAACACGCGTACTGGTACAAGCTATTTACTACCGTAGTATGTGCACATTGCACAATGGCACACACACCTCGTATGCACGCCTTGTTGTGAGTGTATGTATACTACCATATACCTAGAAAAATATATTACACATGCATGGCAAGCATGCCTGCGCTGAAAGATGGTACAACTAACATCGCATCAGGGTGATAATGACCCCATACATAATGCGCATGCGGTCACATCTCTGTATACACTACTGTAGTACTACAGTATTGGTATGTACCTATCATTGAAGTACTACAAGTATATACAAGTGGTCTGCGCGGCTGTTCATGTGTTGCTGCGTGCGGTGGTGTGGGGTGCATGTGCATGCAGGACGGCGAGGGGTGCAACCTGAGCGGCATGATGAAGGTCAACAAGGTGGCAGGCAACTTCCACATGGCCATGGGAGAGAGCATGGTCAAGGATGGGCGCCACGTGCACATCTTCAACATCGACGACAGTGACACCTTCAACATCAGGTAACAGGCACCGTGTACACCTGGTTCAACCATGCAAGTACTTCAAAGCAGCATGTAGTAAGTGTTAGATACCCCGTCTAGTCAACAGTGGGGACAGTGACACCTTCACCATCAGGTTCGGTGGTTGCAGCAACTGCAGGGATGAAGTTTGCTATGCGATATGTCGCACAGCTTTTGTGGCCGCGCATTAGGACCACACACTGTGGCAGTGGCTTACAAATGTCTAGGATACCTGCTGGTGTAACAGGCGCAATCGTATGCCCAATCATTGCTGGTATAATTGTTGATGATCTAGACCATGTTTTTATTGTTTTCTTTTCACCTTTTAAGTTCATCTTTTCTACTTTTTGTAACAAGTGATATGCAATAAAAGGTCCTTTACTAAGTGATCTTCCCATGTTTTTGAAAAATTACATTTATTATTATTACACTTTTGAATTTGTTCGTCTTATTTATTTTATGGAACGGATGATAAAAATATCACAGTATTTATTTTACTTGCGTGTTTTAACACCTAAAGCTGCTTAACCCCAAGGTGTACACCGTGTGCACTACAACTACTTTGAAGTGCTACTAGCAGTACATATGTAGTAAGTGTTCGCTACCCCGCCTAGTGCCCATGTAGCTCCCCCCCGCCCGCCAGTTTAGACTGGACTTGCATATGGAGTCTGTAGCCCATTTCCATCAACATCAAGCTTGTTGAATTGCGAAAGTGACTTGAAACTGGTTACTTCTAGCCTCACACTGAAATAGCTTGAAGTCCAGTTTGAAATGGAGGGGAGGGCGGAGCTGAGTAGGGACCAAATTGGTACACACGTTCTGGAAAGACATGCACATGTTTGAACTTCAACGCCAGGTGACAGGCATTGCGCTAATTACATGTCACGCACACCTACGGACATGCTACCACACACAGCAACACGTGCTGCAAGTGCAGATGAAGTAAGTGGCGCTGGTTGCACATAGTAGCTGATATGCTCTGGTGTTTCCCTGGAGTCACCTCCTGTGCTGGCAACACCAACCACTGCTGCACCAGCACCAAACTCTACAACATGTGCCAGCGTTCTGCTGCATCAACAGTGTGATGACTGGGCCTCGGTATTATAATAATATTTGCTTTATGGGCGATACAAATACTTAGTATAAGCTGTATATCGCGTTTTGGGCGCATACTTCTGAGAGAGAGTAGAATATACCGCATTTCGTATTGTGTTTGTACCACGTACAATATAAGGAACTGGAAAATGTGTTGCACGACTTGAAGTATACTACTGTAGTATTATATGTCGGAGTACTTTCAAAGTGTGTCGCCCATCACTACTCACCTGCCCTGCACTCTCCCCCTTCCCCCGCTCGTGCTGTGTGGCGCATCATCAGCCACACGATCCACTCCCTGAGCTTCGGCGACACATACCCTGACATGCCCGCCAACCCACTCGATGGCGTGGAGCGCATTGTGGGGGAGGACACTGGCACAGGCCTCATGCAGGTGTGTACGCGCAAGTGCAGGCACTTCCATGCCATGCCACCACTGCCATGCCATGCCGCCGTATATGCACTGTCACAGGCCTCATACAGGAGGGTGCACGCAAGCGCAACCGCGCACGCAGGCACTGCCATGCCACGCCACTGCCCCATGCCACCGTATGCTTCAAAGTATGCACTGGCACAGGCTTCATGCAGGTTTGTGTGTGTGCCCAGGGGCAGGCATTGACATGCCAGTTTACTGCCCCACACCACCGTGTGTGTGCCCTCCTGCAACCCTGCCATAACCATAACCATGTACACCACACATTTGTGTTGTTACAGTATGTTGTACTTCTCATACGTGGAAACCGGTCTAGGAGTGATATCAAACGCTAGGCCTCTCGGACAGCATGCGCCACAGAATTCAAACCGGCGTACTACTACACTGTACTACTGCTGTAGTACTTCAGTATATGCTTGTTATGTTGCATTTCTCGCGCACAGGTCATATAGAGCCAGTACCATTGCCCATCATCACAGTGCTGTGCGTGCTCACAGCGCGCACAGTGGTGCTTTGCCCATGCAGTGTACCATGGCGCTGCGATGACGTGCACACATGTGCACAAACGCACTAGCGTACACTGCATGAGTGCAGCGTTTGCACAGACACACACGTACAGCGCATGTTTTCTGCTGCACGAAAGCCACCCATGAGTGTGCACTGCTGATGTGACACCTTGGATTTTCAAACTCAGCCTCTCTGCACCACCTTAAAACGTGTTTGCCACTCGTGAAAGCGCGCACTGTGCATTCAGTGACCGGTTTTTGACTTACACTAGTGAGTGCACAATCAGACCAGTGACATGTCTTCCCGTGGGCGCTGTGCTGCTTGCAGTACTACATCAACCTGGTGCCCACAGTGTACAGGGCGGAGGATGCTGAGGGAGACAAGACTGAGCTGGTCACCACCCAGTTCACCTACACCATGAAATTCAGGTGAGACAGTGAATTCACTGCGTGGCTGAACATGTGCTGTCTACAATAAGCTTCTGAAGTATATGCCAGTATACACATGCTGAGGGAGACAAGACTGAGCTGGTCACCACCCAGTTCACGTGCATTATGAAATTCATCAGGTGAGACGGTGAATGCCCTTCATGGCTTACCATGTGCTGTCTACTACTAGAAGTATGTATTTCGAAGTACTTCAGTATGCATGTACTACTAGCAGTATACTCCGAAGTATACGATATCGTACATGCTGAGGGAGATAAGACTGAACTTGTCATCACATTCGAGTAGTAGTGGTTGTTCGCGTACAGCATGGAATCCAGGTGACACAGTGGTGCCCTTCACGGCTTAATCACGTGCTTATGTTTGTATAAATGCAGGTGCGACAGTGAGTGCACTTCATGGCTCGCCAGGCGTCCATGCTGTCTTCTGTGTAGCACCCGTGCATGTACACTGTGCACTTGCTGGTTGCGTGCGGTGTGCCATGCAGGTCATATGTGGGTGTGGCGACGCCTCATGTGCGTGGGCATGTTCGTGCGCTGCTGCATACAGTGTAACGGCGTGTGTCACTGCTGCAAGCCCAACCCGCTACACTGTGCGTGACATGCACTGGCACCGTCCTGCAAAATACCCAATTTTGTGTCGAACTGCATGTGTCCAGGTCTGTGTATGGTTCAGATGAGTGTAACCTGCGCATTGCTGGCGCAGCCTGCGTGCGCTAACAGCAGCTCACTTGCTCTCGCACAAAGTGAGCTGCTGCCAGCTGCTGCCCCCTACGTGTTCACAAAAACTGCTGATCAGATGTGAACGCCGTTTTGCTTTTGCAAGTGCGGGCCGTCTCTCTGGCCGACGCCGGCACCAACGACGCTCAACATACTATGTTTAGGTTTACTGCTGACGTTGATGTTGAAGTTCAAATCAAAGTTGAAGTTGGCACTGTCCAAATTGTTGACGTTGGGTCTGCATGCTCCCGGAAAGTGCTAACACCCTTTTGCGCCGCTGTTCACGGGTGCAGGTCTGTGTATGGCTATGATGACTACCAGGCCCACGAGCACCACGAGCAGCAAGGGCACCACCACGCCATTGGAGAGCACAAGGACGATGAGGAGCCTGACGCCGACGCTGCTGAGCAGCTGGTGAGTGGTGCACACACACACTTCAACATGACGAACTTCAACACGGTGTTTTGTTCAACAGCACATGCACACTCGTCTGCACTGCGGACGTGTGACACGGGTGCACACATGTACAGCTGGAGAGTGGTGCATACACACAGTGCAACATGGTGTTTGTTGAGCAACACATGCACACTGTCACACGAGCGCACATGTGCACTCGTGGGAGTGTATGGTGAGTGCACACAGACACACTCCAACATGGTGTTTTGTTCAACAATGTGTGCGCGCTGTCCGCCTGCACTAAGAACGTGCGGCACAAGTACACATTGAGGTGGTCAGCAACGGCATGTTCATGGGGGTGCTCGCCTGCCGCACAACTCCCAGCACTGCTTCTCTGCAGGCTCACACTCAACAACACCCAGCTGTGAGCTCAAATGCTGACCACTCTATGCTGTTTTCCCGTTGTTTATTTTGTTGTTGGTTTTCAATGCTTTGTTGCAGGTGCCGGGAGGCCGCAAGCGGCGGGAGATCACCAATTACCTGCTGCCTGGCGTGTTCTTTGTCTACGACATGGCGCCATTCATGCTTGAGGTAAAGCCAAGCTCTTGCTGCTTTTCTGTGTCCCGAATGTGGCTCATTGCTTTCATCATACTTCAAGTACTTGTTTACAACCCTTTCCTAAAATTTGTACTTCAAGTACAACAATATGTTATGATATTATTGCATGGTACCATTTATCGTGCTGGTGCGTGCACATGCACTTTCAGTACCATTCAGGTGTACCTATTCCTCAACCACAAACTTCATGTATATGAACCGGTATGTCACACGTGGTACTTCAAAAGTACTCCATAAGGATGTGTCTATGTCCAACGCATGTAGCATTGCGCAGTGTGTGTCAGTGCACCTCGTAAGCCAGCTACCAGTGTTAAGTGTGGACGCCCACCATGCCTATTATTAGGCCTCACTAAAATCACAACATCCCCAAGTGTGCTGCTTGTCTGCGTCCCGCAGTGTGTGCCAGTGCACCTCGTAATCCAACTCCCCCAGTAGCATACCTAGGCCTCACTGGACCGGCACGAACATGGTGGTGCGCTGTGCATGGTCCAGCATAGGTTGCCTGGCAAGCGAGTCTCGTTGGTTGTCACACCTTTGCAATGGTGTCAGCCTCGCCCAATTGGTACACCGACGGCCTTCCGTCCCTCAAGTGATGCATTAAAACAACAACGATGCCGCTACACCGATGCCACTTTTTGCGCCCCGAAGCGCGATAAATGTAGCGTTTTGTCGTGTCAATGCCTCTACATTCTACAGTAATAAGTTATACACCGCATGTACATACTTCATAGGTACTTCATGATGTGTATAATGAAAACTTTGTGAATGAATTCACCGTGAGCCATGACTTATCATGAGTGTGCCCCTGTCCCCCATCCTCACTCCCATGGCGCCACAGGTTGAGGTGTGGCAACAGCCCATCAGTCACTTCCTCATCCGCCTCTGCGCGGTTGTGGGTGGCGTGTACGCTGTCAGCGGCATGCTCGACCAAGCCCTGTACCACGTCATCACACACATCAAGGGCAGCGGCCTGCTGCCCTCATAAGGCATCGCACACAGCAACGGTCTGCTGCCCTCACAGGGCTGCACCACTGCGCTCATGAGGCAGCAGTGGTGCTCAGCAGCAGCTGCTGCAGCGGCAGTGCTCCGCAGCAGCAGTGCTCAGCAGCAGCTGCGGCAGCGGGTTGCACAGCAGCATTGCTCAGCAGCAGCAGCAGCAGTGCTCAGCAGCAGCAGCAGCTGTGGTATGCCGCTAGCCATTGGAGCTCTGGGCGCCCAGGTAGCACATGGCTGGTGGCTGTCGTAGGTGCGCTCGGAGGTACTGCTGTGTGCTGCACAGCCGCAGTAGGGCTGGTGCTGCAGGGGGTGCTGCCGTGCAGTCATCAGACTAGTTGTGCACGAGATTGTGGCTGCTGCGGGGGGGGGCTGCAAAGGGGTGGCATGGGTGGTGTGCACTGCTTTACTTGCCAGTACAACACGGGTGGTGGGCACATCAAGAGACTGGGCACATTTGATTGGGCGACCGCACGTGCCGTGGGTTGTGCTCTTGCTTGCCTTGTCTTGTGTTTGGTGTCATCAAAATCGCAATGTCAAATTGAAGCGTGTGCGCAGTGCTGCTGCAGGTGCTCCTTGCGTGTGCAATGTTCTGGCAGTGCAAGTGCCACGCTGGGATGCAATCCAAAGGCATGCCTGATATACTTTAGAAGTGTGTTGTGGACATGTGCGGTATTTCATATTCCACGCAGCCGGTCGCTAGTGGTTGCTGCGCTTGTTCGCTGGTGGGTTATCTGGAGTGTAGCAGCAGCAGCGCCATGCTGCTGCGCATGCTGCAGATACTGGTCTACGGCAGGTGCCAAGTAAATGCACTAATGAAGCATATGCCGCCAGTCAACTAGGTAACCACATGTCACTACATGCTTTTTTGAAGTTGTAGCGCGTACCACAATGTACGTGGCCCTCACCACGTGTGTGTAGCAAACCTTGCTTTGCAGTGCTACTACAGCACTACGAACTGCTGCGGGGGTGGCAAGCTTTGCCTGCAGGTCCGCACTGTTGAGCCACATCAAACACACCGCGGCAGGCACGCAGCAGAAGGCAAACCAGCATGGTGGTTGGCGCCCTTGCTGGTGACCACCCGTGAAAGCTGGCTAACACAGCATCACACTTGCATGCGGCATCTTGGCTGCCCCAACAGCATAAGCGTGCCGCGCGCGTGGTTCCACGAGCATTGGGGTGGCATATGGCACTGTTGAGGGCTCACGCAATCAGAACTGGGCGTTTTTCCCCGGGCCCCCCGTGCGGTCTGTTCTGTGCAACTGAGCACCTGACTTGCACTTGGGCACAACAATCACCTGCCCCCATCTCCATGTCACTTTCTGACAACTTGCACACCAGCCACTGCCGTCCGCACACAATCGGAGGAACACATACCTCATCCCTGCCTCCCATGGCACAGCATGGTGGCACCCGAATTCATGAATTCAGTTCGTGTGCGACAGTGGGTGTGTGCTGAGCACGGGAGCGCAAGCGTCTGTTTCCGTGTGCACATGTGTTGACTGATTCTCCTCAACAATCGAGCATTCACGCACTCATCAAGGATCACACTACAGCATGCTCATGAGCACAGACCGCGCCTGTGTGGCTTCTGTGTGTGCACACAGAAGCCACACACAGCCTGCACCTGCAGCACTCAGCACGTTAAGACCCCCCCAACTGCAGAAAATAAGCCCCCCCAGCGCCGCCCCCCTCCGGCTATTGGCGCCTCAGTGACAACGTGAGCGGTACATGCTGGCATGGCAGCAGAGGATGAGGGCTCCTGACCACTTGTCGGCACAGTTAGTGGTCACGTGAGGGCAGTAGATGTATGCATACAGATGTGATTAGAACAATGAGTGTGTGTGGGGGGGGGGGCGTAGCGAGTGGAAGCAAGTAAAAGAGGAAGCAGTGTACAGTAGCATGTTAGGCAGTGAGACCACAACTCTGTCTCACAACTCTGTCTCACAACTCTGTCTCACAACTCTGTCTCACAAATCTGTCTCACTGCCTAACATGCTACTGTACACTGCTTCCTCTTTTACTTGCTTCCACTCGCTACGCCCCCC
>JAULBY010017678.1:0-50663 GCA_032358315.1 Ophiocytium majus
CCAACTTCAAGTGTTGAAGTTGGGGCTCGCAGCAGCCGCGTCCGCCGCCGCTCCGCCAGCCGCGCCCGCTCCCCGCGCACCAACTTCAAGTATCTCTTGAAGTAGCTGCTGGTGGATGTACACACCTCAGGACCGCCGCCGTCATCACCGGTCTACGTTGATGCGGTGCGCCTGCACGGTGGAGATGCGCATGAGGTGCGCCATGCGCGCGGCGTCCCTGGTCTGCAGCTGCTGCGGCGACATGCCGGCCGCCGCAATGGTAGGGCTCATCGGGGCCTCGCTGCCGTCCCCGTCACTCACCGTGCTGCCCCCCGCGCCGCTGCCCTCACTAGCCGCCGACGCCATGCTCAACGTGGAGCGAGCGGACCGAGGCGAGGATGCCTTGGAGGTCGCCTGCCCCGGCGAGTGGTCAGCACCAGAGGCGCCGCCGCTGCCACCCTTGGCGGGGCTGGTCCGGCGTGCCCCAGAACGGTCCGGAGAACCGTTCCGTTCCGCGGCGCGCAGAACGCGCTGGTGCGCCATGGGCGAGCTGACGCTCACGCTCGCGTCGTCGTCGTCCGCAGTTGAAGTTGCAGTTGAAGGTGAGGAGGCCAGCCCGGACCCCGCCCCCAGGTTACCGCCGACGTGGTCGCCGCGTCCCCCCTTGTACAGAGCCGCGATGCCCGCGGCGCCGTTACGTGTCTTGGGCCGCTGCTGCCCTGTCGCCGCCGCCGCCACCGCTGCCCCAGAGGATGTCTCCCGCACGCTGCGCCTAGGGGACCCGCCGCTGGTGGTGGAAGCGCGCTGGGAGGTGGGGGAGCCCAGCCTCTCAGGGGGGCGGACCTGCTGCGCGGCTTGCTCGGCGCTGCCGGTCACCACAGAGGCTCGTCCGCCGTTGCTGGGCGAAGCGGGTGTCTGCATCGCGGCCTGCACCTCCTGCTGCTGGCCCGCACCGCTGGCGTCGAGGCTGCTGTCTTCGCGAACGGACGCGCGGCTGCGAGATGCCGCAGGGGAAGAGGGGGCGGGCTCCGGCGCTGCCGCCGCCGCTGCCGCCGCCGCCGCCGCTGCCTTGCGCTGCTTGCGCTTGCTGCTGCTGCTGAGAGCCGCCGGCGGCGACGATGGCGCACTTGCCACCGCTGGCTGCTGCTGCTCCAGCTGCTGCTGGGCAGCGGCGGCGGCGGCAGCGGCCTCCCCGCTCTCCCCACGCCGCGAAGGGGACCCTGGCAGCGCAGTCCTGGGCCGTGGGCTAACCCTGGGGGATGCTGGTTTGGCGACCTCCGTTGGCGCCGCCGCCTCGCCAACCGCCTCCGCTTGGCGCTCCTCCTCAGCGGACGGCTCCTGCTGCTGCTCCTGGTGGTGGTGGACGGCCATTTCGCTGCGCAGCGGAGACGGCTGCGGCTGTGGCACAGGCGCTGGCCTGGCCGCCGCAGCCGCCGCCGCCGCCTGACGCGCCGCTATGGCCGTCTCCTCCTTCAGCTGCATGGCCTGTGCCAGCGACATCGAAGCCGAAGGCACGCGCGGCTGCGACTTGACAGGCCCTTGCGGCTGGTTGTTGGCGAGCGGCGGGGGGGAGCGCGCCCACGGGTCGACCCCCGGGACGCCGCTGGAGACGCGGCGCTGCGTGCCAACTGGCAGCGCAGCGGTGGCCGGCAGGGGCTGCGGGGGGATGGCGCCGCTGGGCCTGCGCTCCATGCGGTCGGCGCCCACTCCAGCGGCGGCAGGTGACCCCTCGCGCTCGTCCTCGCTGTCGTTGTCGCTGCCGCGGGCGGAGTCCTCCTCCTGTCGTGCGCACAGGGACTGCAGCCAGGCCCAGCAGCCGCAGTCGCTTTTGGCGGCGGCGCCGCCGCCGGTGCCGCTGCCCTCCCTGAGAGGCGCACCAAGGATGCAGGTGCATTGTCAGCCGCCGTGGCATGGGGGTTTTGCGCACAGTACATGCTGTCTGCCTCTATCCGCATACTTCAAGTAGAAGTACTTCAGAAGTTTTCTATACTTCTTGAAGTATCAAGTATATACTACGTAGTATGCGGTCATGCGACAACAAAGCATTTCTCTGGTTGGCGCAATCTTGCAATGGCAGCACCTAATTTGACAACCACCGTACACTGTAGTGCATGTTCTAGGTTTGTAGTGCGGCCTCTGTGTGTCAGCGAGACAGTGAGTATCAGCACTCTTGCAAATTTATTGATTGCATTTGCCACCAGCTGCTGCATTTGCTGCTCATGAAATGTGAGCAGTGCACAACAACCCTTGACGCACCACCTAGCCGGTCTGACTCGGTTACAACTACTTCAAGTACAACTACTTCAAGTACAAGCAGAGAAGAACTTTTCATGACCACCCCTGCGAGTCATCACGGAACATCTGTGTCACAGGTAGTGCTGTGCCATACAGCCCCCACAGCGCCAGCACACAACAGCGCAGCCTCAGCACAACCCCCGTCAACACACTCACTCTGCCCTCACAGCCACCTACTTCAGAAGTACTTGCCTGCGTGCGTAGGTGTGGGTACTACTTGGTGCTGACCAGGTGGATGAATAAACCACCCCACAGGCTCGGCCTGGCATTTTCCCCCAGCCACAGCAGCAGCATCTGAGCTCAACAACCTTTCTAGGCCCTGCTACGTTTCATCTACACATGCACACACATCTGCCCCAAACCCACGCGCGCACACCACACGACTGCGCCTCACCTGTGAGCGGGAGGCGTTGACTCCGCGCGCCGCCGTCCCCCCGAAGCCGGCCTGCCGCCGCCGCTGCCATAAAAGTCAGTGATGGCGCTGCGAGACATGGAGTCGCCGCGTCGCCCCCCCCCCCCCGTCGCACCCCCCCCCCTGCCACCACCACCACCACCGCTGCGCACAGGTGAAATGCCCGTAGCCGCTGGCACCGGCGCAGAGCTGAGGCTGGCACGGCGCGAGTGCGTGCTGCCGCCGATGCTGCCGCTGTTGCGCCGGAGCTGGGGGTTGCCGTTGAGCGCGGCCGCGATGGCAATGTGCGAGGGGCCGTTGCCGTTGGCGCTGGGCCGCCGCAGCTGCTGCGGCTGGTGCGCGGGGGGCGCGCCCGCAAGTGTCGCCATGGTGCCACCGGCACCACTGCCCGTGCTGCGTGCGCTGCCGGTGCGGGGCATGCGGCCGCCGCTGTTGCTGCCGCTCAGCTGTGCCCCTGTGGGCTGCTGGCGCCGCTGCTGAGCGCCCACGGCCTCCGCCGCCGCGACTTGCTGCTGAGCACTGCTGGAGACAGCAGCCGGCTGCTGAGCAGGTGCTGCCGCCCTGGGCGACTGCCGCGGGCTGCGCAGGCGGGAGATGTCCTGCTGAGCACTGGCGGCCCCCGCGGTCTCCAGCGCCGCGCGCATGTCCATGGGGGGGGTCTTAGGCGAAGCAGTTTTTGCAGTTGAAGTTGTTGTTGAAGTTGTGGTTTCCGCTGCCTCTGGCTCCTCTGCGCCATCCTCTGATGCAGTAGCGGCGGCTGCGGGGGATGCAGCCGCCCCGCCGTGCGCAGTGTGTTTGCTGGGGGAGGGGGGCGTGTGTGGGACGTGCAGCGGCGGGCGCGCCTGCTGCTCCTGCGACAGAGTGTGCTGCCGTAACGCCTCCGCAGTGATGGCCGGGCCGCCATCATGCTGCGAGTGTGCAGTATTGAGAGGGGCAGGGGGGGGGCGAGAGGCGAGGGAGATTGGGGGAAGGGGGTTAGGGGGCGGAGTGAGCACGATACAGCCTGATAGTTGTGCCATGCGTCTGGACAAAAGCGTTGAATGTGTGTGCGGCGCCAGGGGTGTACAGGACTAGCTTTGACTGGGTGCAGAAGGAAACCTGCTGGTGTCGGCGCACAAGCAGTTGGAACACAGTGTTATTTGTGTGTGGTACTAGCCACTAATAGCTTGACAAGAAAGTACCAGTGCCAAGCAAGTAGACGTAGACAACCAGGCGTAACACCAGCAGCAGCACTCTGCTGCCTGTGTGCCGCTGGCCGCAAACCAGTGACGTTCAGCACAGCCAACACCACACTAGTAGCAACCACGCCCGCCCGCTCCCACCGCAGCGCACACAGCACCGCCAGGTGTGCCTACCACGTTACCACACATTACGACACTAGCAAGACACTTGCAGCAGCAGCCGCCACATCGCACTCAGCAACACCACACTGCTGTCCACAGAAGCTGGCGCTGTCTAGCAACACAAGCTGCTGTGCCCGCGCTGCCCCCTCGAAACCCACTCACCCTGGGGGAGTCCACGAAGTCAGCAGGGGCCCCCGCTCCCCCCTCACCACTGCTGAAAAACGGGCTGTTGGGGGCGCTGAGTATGTCGGCGGTGCTGACACTGTTGATGCTCGCAGGCGTGTCGCTGATGGACACGTCGTGCAGGTCGCTCGCCTCCGCCGAGTCCTCCTCGCTGCCGTAGGAGCGGGTGCCCTTATACGTTATCCTGTGCTTGTTGGGGGTCACCACCGTCGCCACGTGCTCGAGCTCAATCGCCAGCCCCAGGCGTATGCCTCGAGAGGCACCGCCATCGCTACCCCTCCTGTTGCTACCCCTGTCTTCCACGCCCTCGTCATTACCACCGCCCTGCGACGCCACCTCGACAAGCAGCAGACGCGAGGTCAGCGGGCAGCGGTAGTGGCGAAACCATGGTGGTGGCGGCAGTGGCTGCAGCTGCGGCAACAACGCCGCAAGCGTTGCTGCACACGGTGCTGGCCTGGTGCTGTTGCAGAGGCACGAAGAGAGCTGCGGCTCGCCCGACAGCACGCGTGGCGGAGGCAGCCGTGCAGCAGGCACGTCGCGGCTGCGGTAGCGCATGCCAGGAAGGAAACAGCTGCAGGCTCAGAGAGCAAGCCGCACATTAGCGAGTCAGACAGCAACAGCAGCGGCAGCAGCACGGCGCGTGAGCAGCGCCCTCCGAGCCGTCACTCGCGCCAACACCGCATGCCTCTCTCACCATGGTGTGAGCTGTTGGCTATACACGCCCGGCCGCCACCACCATACCCCACCCCGCTCCTGTTTGGATTGATGGTTGGCCCACACACATGTTGCGGCAGCGCGTGCTGCTGCCGCCGCCTGAGGTGAAACAGAGGTGGCAGCGGAGAGCAAGTTTCGAGGAAACGGCTGAAAACCGTGGTTGCGGCGCCCCGTCGCTGGTCTGCTGAGCTTGTGTCACCACCCGGGCAAATGCCGTCTGTATAAAACACACGAGAGCGAGAAGCACCACCGGTGCGGTGCATCACAGTGCCTGCTGCAACCAAGTGTAGCGCCTGTGCGATGATGGTGCTGGCATTGCAGCAAGCACAGCAAGGGATCACTCCAAACTTGTACTGCAGCACCAAAAGGTGGCGAGTACTGAACCCAACAACATCCCCCCCCCCCAGTCGCAGTACTAGTGGCATGCGCATATGCCACTTGGCACCGGCAGCAGTGGCATGCGCACATGCCTTTTGGCCATGTGACGTGCATGGGCCACCTTGCATTGCAAGCGTGCAACGGTGCAGTGTGCAGGCGTGGCTACCTGAAGCAGTAGTAAGATGCTGCGCAGGTACAGCGGCAGCTTGCACGTGTTCCCACAGTACTGAGCTTTCCCAGTCTGTTTTTCGCTACCTGTCTGATTTCCTGGTCACACGCACCGTGTGCAAAGGGCTTTCCGCGCCCTAAGCGGAGTTTAATACGAGTACTACTACTAGTAGGTGCGCCCCATGCATCTACATACGCCGTACACTGTAGGGGTTCACAATCAGTTGAAGCCGCCGTCAAGGTGCACCTGCACATAACCTCCACGTGCAAACATTAGCTGTCAGGAGTGCCACGTAACGTATTGCCCTGTGGCTGCTGTTTGGTGTTGAAGTCGATTATCATTCAACTCCACGCATGCGGCGGGGGCTGCGCCCGCGCCGCTGGTGGGCATCGCCGAAGGCGTGGCCACTGCACGGCGCCCTCTGACCTGGCGTGCTGCCGTGGAGCTCGTCCGCGATGGGCGGCCACCGGTTAGCCTCTCACGGGCACAGCAGCTTCATGCGCAGCTGCGCCAACGGCACGGCAGGCTCGGCCTCGCCAGCATCGCCCGGCGGTCAGCGGTCAGGCTCATGTACCTTGGGCACGCCGTGGAGGCGCTCAGGCCCGCAACTGCACGTGTTCCCCGCGAAGGTGCGGCAGCGGCTGTGCACGGACAACGGCACACTGCTATTCGCCGCGCGCACCTTCAGGCGGCGTGCACGCCGAGCTGGAGAGCATGCGGGCGTGCCACCAACTGTAAATACTTTAAGTTGAGGGATTACAAGCGGTTGAAGCTATGTGGGGCGCACCTTGAAGTCTGCTACAACATGCTTTGAAGTATGTTTATGACACAGGTTGAACCAAATACCTGCATAACTTCTCCATGTACCATAGTGTTTGGTCTGCATAATTCCTTAACTGTAATGGCATACGCTTTGAAGAGTAGTTCATGTACATGTACTTTCAGGAGTACATACTTCGAGGTACACTGTACCATATACCTGTTTGTATGTACTTCAAAAGTAATACTTCGAAATATTTACTTCAGAAGTACTTCTGAAGTATTTGGTATCTATGCATGCTTCAAGTGTACCCTGAGTCCGTGTGCCCGCCCGCAAGTGCATTTAAAATACCCGTAAGCATCTTTTGCAGGGCATGGCAGCAGGCAGCAAAAGCACCACACCACGCGGGGGGCAGCGTTGTTCGACGGCACGCTGCAGTTGCCATTATGCGTGCCGACCGCGTGCCGTGCTGGCAAGCGGCGGCAGCGGTGCCGTCCAAGACAGAAAGGAGGCGGCCCAGACCACAACGAAAAAGGGCCAAATTTTGCAAACTGTCTGCACTAGAAAACCATGTATTCGGGCGGGCACAGGACCGCATCTATATGTGAGCACCTGTTTTAATGTCCCCGTAGTGTCAGCAGTATGTACAGTGAGGTGCATGGGTGCGCGCCGCGCAGCGGTGTGCAGGCGGGGCACCCGCTACATGGCTCTGCGTTGTGCACCTTGTAGTTGTTTCCACCTACTCTCTTTAAGGACACATGGTGGCGCTTATGGCTGCAGCAATGCTCTTCACCAGCGCCACTCACGCGCCACCCCACTCCCTAGTTTTGCACCCGCATCAGAACACACAAGTTTGAGAGTCGGTGTGCGGGTGTCGGAGGGAGAGAGCAGGAGCGCAGCAGCACGCCCGGTAGAGGCAGCCGCCTACCGACGTGCGCTTCCCAGCGGCGGTGCTCAGCAGCCGACCCGTGACTGCACTCATGTGCTCAGCAGCAGCATGCCCAGCCGCAGCAGCATGCTCAGCAGCAGCACCGCATGCCCAGCGCGCCGCCGCGCCCAGCGCTCAGCGCGGCGGCCACGCGCCCTGCAGCGGCACGTGCACCGGCTTCTCCGCCGCAGGCACGGCAACGGACGGCGGCGGCGCGCTCGTGCCGACGCTGCCAATGCTGTGCGGGCTGCCAATGCTGGCCAGCGAGCTCAGCACGCTGATGGGGGAGCGGGGGGGGTTCAGGGGGGAGCTGGCTGCGCCCGCCGCCGCCGCCGCCGCCATTGAGCTGGCCGACATGGGGCTGGCGCCCTCGAGAGACGTGTTGACGGGCGGTGGGACGGATACGCCGGAGCGGCGCGAGTCCTCGCCGTCCGAGGTTGGCTGGCCAGGAGAGGCAGAGGGGAGTGTAGGGGGCAGGCGGCGAGGGCGGTGGCAGCGGCGGCGGCACATCGCATGGTGCAGCATGTTTCGTAGCCAACAGCAGCAGGACACGATGGCGCCGGCGCCGGCGGCAGTAGTAGCGGCGGCAATGGCGGTGGCAGCGGCAGCGGCACACACAACGGCAGCGGCAGCACAGCCAGCAGCAGCAGGGGCGACAATGCAATCAATACGTAGGGGTGTGTCAGCACTAGACGTTCGTGAAGGCAAGCACGGTACTTGCAAGGTACGCCAACAGACGCGGCAGCGGCAGAGCATGGGACCGCCCACCGCGCCGGCCACGGCTTGGGCGATGATGATGCGCGCACCTTGCGACTGGCAGCGAGCCCACCGCACCGTGGGAGGTTATGCGCAGTGTGTTGTACGCACTGTATTGTACCCACTGTGGTGTACCCACTGTGTTGTACGCACCTCTGGCGCTGCAGATGGGGCCACGAGCGCAAGGCGCGCCTGCGCCGCCTCCAGAGCCTTTGCCGCCGCAATCTCAAACTCCGCCTAGCATCACAACACGAAGCCAGGCAACCACACAGCAGCAGCAAGAGCGGCGTCAACACACAGCATGGACGCACGCAAGGTGGGTTGGAGGGGGGCGGCTGCGGTGGAATGCAGTAGCAGACGCATGCACCGCTGCGTGCAAGCTCTTGCCGCTGCCGGAAGCGTACTGGTGCCGGTTTCGGTGGCAGCTGCCGGTGCTTGCGTGCACAATGTGGCCAAACATGCAGCCATGCTGGTGGCACGATCCATGTGGGGGGCGAAGAACAAGCACCCTTCACAAAGATGCATCGCGGCGACGTACGTGCGTGTGCTCCGCTGCACAGCCAGCCCTCACTGGCATGCAGCAAGCCTTTACTTACAACAACCTGAGACGGCCGGGTTCAACTTTCAAACTCACTTACCCAACAAAGTATAGCACTGTACCACCAGGCCAAAAGCTCAGCTGACAACCAGAGGGCAGCAACCCTGGTCGTAACTCGCATGTGCTGTTGCCACAAAGGGCAGCTTGCGTGATCAGCATCACCCCGGGTGGGAGCTCACCTGGGCAGCCTCCGCCTCCGCTCGCAGCTGCGCCGCCCTCTGCTCCATCGCACCACGCGCGCGCGGTGAGTCATGCGCAGACGCAGTTGCGCACAGTCATGCGCAGGTACGGTTGGCGCACAGTCATACGCAGGTGCAGTTGGCGCATGTGTGGTGTTGTGCAGGGCACAAGCGGGCGCGAGCAAGCGGTTGCAATTGAGGCAGTCTCAGGCGAAGTGGCACATTGTGAGACACAAGCTGGCGGACTGGCTCCACCGCTGCTGCCGTGGGTTGTTGTTCATCTCTGCTGCCGCTGCTGCTGCGGCTGCTGCGGCTGCCGCTGCTGCTACTGCTGCCACCGCCACCGAAGCTGCTTCCATGACGCCATGCCACGCTGCTGCTGGGCCCCGCGTGCATGGCTAAGTGCGCAGTCAGCTTGCCGTCAGGGTGTGCCTACATGCTGACATGTGCATGGAAAGTGAACAAGAGCTCACCAGCATGGCCTCCTCAGCAGCCAGGCGCGCCTCCTCCGCCAACGCCGCAGCAGCTGCCTGCAAGTGCACGGTGCGGTGTGCAGCGGCAGCGGACGGCGCCTGTTCAGAACTTCCACTTGCAATGTCAGACATGTTTGACATGTTTATTGCCGTCTTCGAGCCGCTACCCAGCCTCGCACTGCGGCAAAGCAACACCTACAGCACTACTCTCTCCCAGGAGCACCTGAGGCTGCAGCAGGTGGCCTCATATCTGCACCAGCCACAACGGCATGGGAGCCTTTCAGGTGTCTCTCGCTGTTACATGTCCACAATCTTGCCACGTGCTCTTGGTAAACTGCATGGCCTGGCGGGCGCCTCTGTGCTCTGCATGCCAGTTAGCCATATTTTGCAGGTACAGAAAACTGCACTTTGGTGCACATTGCATGTGCAGGCTGTCCCACTACCATAACCGCCGCTGCCGCTATGTTTCCATACACGCCTCCTGGGTGTGCACTGCGCCTCCAGCTTCATCATGTGCTCTCAACATGCTCGCAAGGCTTTGACGCAACTACACACATGCACTGCACCTGAATGACTTTCGATATGTAAACTTCTACCTCAAGTAGTGCGGTATGAAATAGTCTGTATGCAAGTGGCCCCCACCCTCCACGTCTGTTGCACCTCCCCCGTTTGCTACAACTGCCCGTTTGAAGTGTACGTATTCATCACAATAAGTAGCATCACTCACAGAAAACATCCAAGTACATCATCCACTCAAGAGTGCGGTGAGCCTTGTGCACACGGCATGCGCGAGTGATCCTTCCACATACACACACACACATGCCAGGTACACGTTTTCCCTTAGAGTACGCAGTGCTGAGCATTGCCAGCTCTCTTGTTGCCTGTCTGACCTTCTTCTGGTCACACGCACCGTCTGCAAAAGGGCTTTCCCCGCCCTAAGCGGAGTTAAGTAAAAGTACATGTAATACAATATAATACACGTAGTTAGGTACTTGCACACGCCTCCCAACACGACGGCCTCATTTACCAGCCAGAGACACTTGAAGCTGCATCGCCGTTGAATGAGGTGTGGCACACACTTCAACTTCAAGTACAAGCTCCCCCTCACCTCTGCCATCTCCTGCGCCTTGCGCTGCAGCTCCTTCTTTGCGCGCCACGCGGACGGGTCCAGGCTGGCCTTGAGCAGCTCAAAGAAGCGGCCGTCGTTGTACGAGTCGTACCACTGCGCGCGCTCCTCCACGCCGCCAGACCACTGCGCAGAACAGCACCAGCACCACAAGCAGCAGCGGCGGCGGCGGCGGCGGCAGTGAGTCAGCTGCGAGCGAGCGTGCTCGCGGCGGCTGTGGTGCCAGCCAGCACCACGCAGCAGCAGTGGCGGCGGTGGCGGTGAATCAGCTGCGAGCGAGCGTTGTTGCTGCAGCTGTGGTGGCAGCCAGTATCACGCCGCAGCAGCGGCGTCAGCGGCGGTGAGTCAATTGCGAGCGAACGTGGTCGTGGGGGCGATGGTTTCAGCCGCCGCTTGAAGTACCAGCAAGGCCGCGGACATTTTGGTTGCGGGTAAGTGCGCGCTGCCGCTGTGTGTGGAGAGGCGGCACGTCACCAGCGGTGTGCCTGAGCGCCAGCGGCGCCTGGGGTTTGTTGGTAGCAGCTGGTGTTGACTGCAGCACCCAAGTACGGCACACTAGCACTGCTGCTGAGCTGTTGGCATGTTGCATACTGCTGCTCAGCAGCAGCCAGCACTGTGCAGTGCTCAGCAGCAGCGGCAGGCGCCCACTTAGCACCGTCTCTGCTCAGCAGCAACAGCAGAGTGCCGCCACTCACCATTGTCTGCCCTGCAGCTACATACTTCTGAAGTACTAGTAGTACATCACAGCTGCTGACTTGTGCTCAGCAGCTGGGCGGTCTCACCTGCTGCTGCTGCGCGGCGCGCGCCTGCTGCATGGCGGCCTGCGCCTTCCGCAGCCCCATGGTGGGCGACCAAATCTGAATGTTCGCAGACGAGTCGATGATGCAGATGAAGTCCTCTGGTATGCCCGCCGCCTGCAAGTTCATGCATGCCATTGATTCACACATGGCATCAGTAAGCTAGCATTGTAGTGCCAGGTGAGTGCGTGCGTGCCAGCCACCACTTGCGTACCAGACGGGGGCGTGTCAACCGCCAGAACTCAGGTGCTCAGCAGCACAACTCGCTAGCAGCCACATTGCATCGCAGCAACCAGCTTGAGGCTGCCGAATAAGCTACTGTGTTGAGACCTGTGCGGTGTCTTGCACCAACGGGTGTGGCGGACGGCTGACCTGGTACGCTACGGCGTCCGTTTCGCGGTTCCCGATGCCTGCCGCAAACACGGGGTCGTCAGCCGACCGCCCCGCCCTGAAAAACACCTCGGACACCTCCTGCTCAGCAGCCGGGAGCACGTGCGCAGTGCTCAGCACAACAGCAACGGCAGCGTCCACTGTCCACTTGACGCGTGCTCAGCAGGCTATCCAGCATTGACTGTGTGCCAGTGTCAAGTGGCGCGCACTGCTGATGCTAGGGTGCTGCTGGCGGCAACCATAGTGGTCGGCGGCGCTTAGGCGGTGTGCAGGACGCGCTGTGTGCAAAAGGGATGCGTGTGTGCCAGCCAGGCCTACAAATGTGGGCGCTTGCCTGCAGGGCAGACTGCTTGAACTCGTGCATGTCCTTGGCGATGACCTCGCGGTACACCACGTCCGTCAGCTGCTCAGCAGGACAGCACGCGAGCGCAGCAGCAGGAAGAGCAGCATAAACATCAGGCGTGGCAGACCCATGTACAACAGCCCCTGCTGCCCTGGCATGAGCAGAGTGTGTCGTGACCAGCTGCTGGCGCCGCGTGCGCAGTGCATACATGCCAGCCATGTGCGCGCCTGCGAGGAAGTACACCAAGCAGTGTTACGTTAGCGCAGCTGAAAATCACACACCACTGGTAGCCTTGGGCGCAGGCCCTGGCATCAGCGGCAGCAGCAGGCGCCTCCTTGCCTGGGTCGCACAGTACCGCTTCAGCCATGCGCACTTCAACGAGCAAGCTACAGCAACCAGCGAACTTGTGATGCAGAACACCAGGAGCGTCCCTCCGAGCCATGGCAGTCAGCTGCTGTGGCCGGGCACACAGCCCACCAGAGCACCAGAGGCTACTCCAACAACCACGGCACAATACTTCAACAGCCGCCTTTGGCAACCCGCTGTTGCCAGCCACACCCACCTCATGCATTCGCAGGTGAGCGCATGGCCACAGCAGGCACCGCACCTAGAAACCGCACACTAGGGGGCACACATCTGCCAGCAGCTACTTCAGCTGCAATGGCACACAAGTTTAACAGAAACTGCAACAACACACAACTTCAACAACAATGATGGCACCACGCCACGTCTGGCCGCCGCTGCTGTGCACACCTTGGACTTGCAGGTGAGCAGGGGCCCCAGCGGCAGCAGCAGGCCGTCCTGACGAGGAAGGCGCGCGTGCGCTTGGCAGCTCACCTTGAAACCGCACCCCGGGGGAACGAGCACCTGCAGCTACTTCAACTGCAATGACCATGCAGCGGCACACAACTTCAACAACAACAACTCCACGCTGCGCCGCGCACCTTGGACTTGCAGGTGAGCAGCGGGCCCAGCGGCAGCAGCAGGCCGTCCTGACGCAGGTCCATGAGGAAGGCGCGCGTGCGCTTGGCCAGAACCACCGGGCGCGACGTCAGGTACAGGATGTGCGCGCCCTCGTTGGACATGTGGTGCAGGAGCGAGCAGATGCCGGGCTGCAGGTGGTCCAGCGTGCCGGGGCTGCAGGAGCAACAGGAAGAGGGGGGGGGGGGCACAACTTTGTTTGTCAACAAGTATGGCGTTGGAGCGGCGGCTGTGCCTGGGTAATGGTGGGCTTGCCGGTGCCGACAGTGCGGGCGGCCGCTATGTTTGGAAGTAGAAGCAGTGCGCGTCGCTTGTGGTGTCCGCTCCCCACCGACGCGGTAGGACACGTGCCAGCAGCGCACACACACACACACAAAAAACACGCGCAGCTTTGCGAAGAGCCTGGCTTGATGCAGATCACAAACGAAGCTCGCCGCGCCTGAAGTCGCTTCCGTCCTGCCGCCCAGGCCACAGGCGGCCCACACAGGGCCCCTCTCTGAGTGCCTCGACGGGCGGTCATGATGTACCGCATCGACGCTGCCGACATGGCACAGCGATGCATGGGTGTGCAAAGTCAAGACGCAAGTAACCGCGTGGCGTGCGCACCTGAAGGTCATGATGAGCCCCTGCACGTCACTCTTGGTGATGGTGCCGTCGATGTCCATGACCAGCAGGCGGTCGCGCGTGTCAAAGGCAAAGGCAAAGCACTCCGCCACCAGCACGCGCGGGTCGCCGCGGAAGCGCACCTGGCCAGCCGGCACCGCAGCAACAGCGGTGTTGCGCGGTGAGCTCCAGTTGGCAGTGTGCTAGGTGTGCGGGGGGTCGGCTGCACGGATGGGCCTGTGTGGTTGCGGTGTCTTTGACGCAAGGTGTGTGTGTGAAGGCGGCCATGGCGGCGCATGTGCTGGTGCCGCAGGCGACCCAACTTTGGCGTTGTCAGAGTGCAGCACATGTGCATACCTTTGCAGCACGCACACAGTTCATGCCCCCGGCACCCTTTACCAGGTCGCACTGGATCAACTGTGCAAGCAGTGTTTCTTGTGCATCAACCATGTGCCAGTGCGCCCTGAGGGCGTGTGTACAGCGTGGGGAGCGCTTACAATGGTTGCAAGCCCAAGCTGAGGCGCTACGGCGTGCCTCAGGCGCCTTGCTTGCAGAGCAGGCTCGTGTATGGAACATGGCGCGAGCCCATGTCTTCCCACATCCAATGCTGTGACAACTTACAGTTCTCAGGCACACTTGAACCTTTTTGCAGCACACACACACACAAGCTTCAACTTTGCCAACTTGAACTCTGTGACGCCCCCCCTGCACCTCAAAGCGCAGGGTGTTGACCCCCGGCAGCGCGTTCATGTCGCACGTGGCGCTCTGCGGCGGCTGCAGACCGCCATCCGGAAATACGCACGCGCCGTCCTCGCGGATGCGCATGTACAGGCGCGGCAGCAGCTGCCCATTCAGGAACACGTGCGCGACCGCGTTGGCCGTCACCAGCCGCCGCCCGCGCCCCGCCTTGGCCTTCCTGCTCAGCGTAAGGCGTATGTATGGTGGCAGGGGGTGGGGTGTGGGGGGGGGGGGGGGGGGGGGGGGGGGGGGGTGGCGTCAGTCGCGGTGTGAAGGTGGCGCTTCTTCGTGTGCGTGTTTAATGGTCTGTGTTTGAGGTCAGCTGGTGACTACTCGTGTGCGTGTTTGATGGTCTGTGTGTGAAGTCAGCTAGTGACTATGCGCATATGCTAGACGGACACAACCTTGTGTGTGAGGTCAGTTGGGCAGCTGCACAAACGCGCAACACTGCGAGAGGGTGACCTGCCGTGTGTGCACACCGGCAGGTGCGGTGTCACACACACTTGTGCAGGGTCGGTCAACAGTGGCCAGGCGTGCATGTTACCAGCGATCGTGCACCCGCTGTGCCACCGGCACCCGGCACTGCCGCTTACCTGTCGAAGGACGCGTGCCAGTTGCTGAAGCACAGCTTGCCATCCGTGACAGAGCGCACAATAATGACGTCATTCGCCGCTCCCACCTGCGCACTCATGGCATGCAGGGCAGGCCATGCAACGCTCTGAGTTGAGGTTGCCCAGCACAAGTTAGAGTTGCATGTGATTGCTGGGGAGCCACAGCGCTGCCCACATGGCTAGTCCACAAACAGCAGCCCCAGATCTCATGTGACATGGACTCGGGCAGCAATGCCAGCCAAACAACGTCACCCCCTTATATCAGCGTCCGCGCAACCAGCCTGTGCTGCGGCCACAATGGACAACCGTGACTGCCTCTAGCACGGGCAGCATCAGCATCAGTCATAGGCGCCAGTGTCACAACCGCACTTCAAGTAGGGTCGGGCGCCCTGCAGTGCGCAGCAGCAGTGTAGTGCCGCCGGCACCTCTACCCATGGGCTGCACCGGCCTGCCGCACGCGCCTGCCGCAGCCCCCACTCGCACCCATCACTCCAACATCCCACGCCCGCGGCAGCAGCAGGGGCACACATCCACCCGCAAAACACCACCACATTGGCCGCTGTGCGCCCGCCCGCCTGCCGCTGCCATGCATCCACACACACCCCAGCGCAGCGTACCTTGTGGAACGTCTCTGCATCCGCGGTGCGAGGGCTGGCCAGGGCCGCGGGCACAAAGGGTTTGGCGGCCTCCAGGCCTCCGGTTGCCGCCGCCGCCGCCGCAATGGCCTTGGCCACCTGCGGGTTGACGGTGCAGCCGCCCGGAACGCCTGCCTCCTCCTCGTCGTCGCTCTCCTCCCAGAGGTGCATCTGCTCGTCGCCGTCCTGCGCGCGCGTCAACGCATGCGTATGGGTGGCATATATGTGTAAGTGCGAGAAGTACTTGTGCTAGACTCCGCTTAGGGCGCGGAAGGCCCTTTGCACATGGTGTGCGGGTGACCTGGACAAGCGCGTTCGGACATGCAAGAAGTGCTTAGTTCGAAATATACATGTTTATGTACTTCGACGTGCGTAGCAATTCATCATACATATACGTCGAAGTGTTACGCACTATACTTCGAAGTTTGTACATGGAGTGCAAAAGTATAACATGTCACATGATAGATGTGTTCACGATTGTGGTGCGGACCGTGAGTTCACGGTTGCGCGGCCATGGGAACGTATTCACATTGGAGTGCTTAATCACACACCGCCCGGGCAGTTGCCTCCCGTGCTGTTGTACAAGTGCAGGCATGCAGACTCAACAGCAAAGGTCGGTTTTTGTGGTGCGCACACAAGAGTGCCAAGTGCACGCACTCCGGCACATGCAGAGAAAGCGCGCCTGCAGCACCTGCGATTGCTACCAGCAGCATTATGGAGGCGCACCATGACTGTTTCATGTGCATACACACTCCTGCCACGACATGTCCGCTCAGGAGCTGCACCACACATGTGCAGCGCACCCGCACTGCTTCGCAGTCAGCGCACACAACACGTGCTGAGGTACTGACTTGGCTCACATGGCTGCCACACAAACAAAAGCGCCTCTGTGCCGGCTCCCCTAACCATCACACAAACCGACACCCGCTGCTGCAGCATGTCACTAGCGCACTGCCACAGTAGTCACTTCCCGCCGTGGTCACCGCCTCGCATGCGCCCCACGCCCTCAACACAGCACCAGAACACCTACTCCAAATACTTCAACGAAGTACGCTGTACACACTTCAACAAGCACTTGTTTAGTACCGGTACTGTAGTATACCACCAAATACTAAGTACTTCTGAAGTAGGTAACATGTGCGCATTTATGTGTACGCGCGCGCACCTGCGTGTCGTCGTCGTCGTCGTCCGTGTACTCCGGGCTGGCCACCTGGAACCGCATGTCCATGTCCCCCCCCCCCTCCCCATAGCAAGTGGGGCTCATGGGAGGCGGCAGAGCGATGGCCGGCGCCCCACCGCCGCCGCCGCCCGCCGCAGACACCTGGCGGGATGCTCGCGCCTCCAGCGCCGCCGCCGCCGCGGCAACCGCCGCTGCGCCGCGAGCCGAGTCCGAGTTGCGCTTGGAGACCGAGCCCCGCTGGGAGCCCGCTGTGGGGGAGGCGACGCGCGGGGAGGGGGGGCAGTCGCCCGCGGCCGAGCCCTATGGCGGCGGGTGCGAGCGCGGAGGCAGCGGCGGAAGAGAGGAGGGTTTTTTTGGGGGGAGGGGGGGGGGGGCTCTGGGGTGTGTGCAGACGGGGGGGCATACATGAGGGTAGTGGTGGGTAGTGGAGGCGATTCACTGGTAGTGGGGGCGGTTCACTATGTGGAAGGCTGCGCAGCTGCGGCGCTGCGAGGTGCGCGCGGCGGTCGGCCGCGCCAGTCCGGCGTGGCAGCGGCACGGCAGTCGCTTCACACACTTGCCACGCACGCACAACAGCTGTCGCACGCGTGCGCAGACCCGCAGCACAGCCCCTCTGCGGCCGACTCACCGTGCTGGACGTGTGGTGGTGGTGCATCGGCGAGTAAGAGCCAGACGGGCGCTGCTGCTGCGCCTGCGCCGCCCCCGCCGCCGCATCCTCCCCTGCCTCTCCCCCGTCATTCAGCGCCGCCACCGCAGCCGCCACGGAGGCCTCCTGCTGCGTCTCCCCCTCCCCGCCGTCCTGCCCTCGTGCCCTGGGCCACGGCAGCCTCGCCAGGACCGACCCCCTCTTACCCGCAGGCCCCGGGGGGGTGATGGGCCTCGCCAGCCGTGCAGCGGCTTCCGGCAGCATGCCCAGGATGCTGCCCCTCTTGCCCGGCGAGGCGATGGTCCTGAAGCTGGCCCTGGACGATGTTCCCGCAGGAAATCTGTCCTCCGCCATGGCCTGCACGGCGGGGTCGTCCCCGCTGATGGTGGTTGCCGCTCTCTGCAGCATCGCTGTTGCCCGCCTGAAGCCGCTGGGGGCGGGGGGAGTGGCGTCCTCGAGACTCATGCTCATGTGGCGCACCTTGTGTCTCGGGTCCGGGGGTGGGGAGGCCCCGCTGCTGCGCCTGGAGTCCCCCCCGCTCGCACCCTCGCTGCTGCTGGTCGTACTGGTGGAGGAGCGGTGCTGGCGAGGGCCGCGCCCCTCCAGGGCAGCCGCCACCTGGGCCCTGATTGCCTCTGGCGTGGTGGCCCCGGCCTCCGGTTCTCCCCTCTCATGCCCAGAGTGGGTGAGAGTCGTGTCAACGGTCAAGGCAGCGGGCCAGGACAGGCTTTCCGGGCCGCTGCCCCCATTATCAAGCGGGAGCAACTCAGCCGCTCCTGCCACTAGCTGCTGCCCCCCCTGCCCCTGCTGCTGCTGCTCCACCTGCGGCTGCTGCACCTCCATAGTCCCTCAGCTCATGAGCGTGCCCGCGCTTGGCCGCGGGGGTGTGCAGGCACCGGGGGGCGGGGGTGTTGCTGGTGGATCTGCTCGCTACTGCTAGTGCCTGCAGCTGTTGCCGCGCAGAGCAGGGTGTGCCCTGGCAAAACCATTCGCCAAGGCTAGAAAGCGAACATTGTGTGCAGGCAGTTCCATCGAAACTGTCAATCGGGGAGAGAAGGGACTCGAGAACGGATGGGGATTCCGAGTTTTTGGGCCCTAAACTGTTTTAGACCCGGTCACCGGGTGCTCATGCTCATGGCCAATACCATGCGCCAGCACCTGCTTCATGCCATGCGGAGGCAACATGCATGTCACAGGTGTAAGACAGGCAGCAGCACAGCGACGTCTTTGTACGCTTGCGACGCGTGACCATGGGTGCAGAGCACCAGGGCAAAAAAATTGACACAATGACACAGACAAAGCTGAAACTTGTTGAACCAGCCATGTGGCTAGCGTCTGTGCCTCACAAATACAAATATTTGTAAACAGGTAGCAACGCAACACATGGGCATGGGCAATCTGTGCTGCACCAACTTGAAGGCACCGGCAACCTGCAGCAGTTTAGGCCACGGCCGCTCGTGCCAGTGCCTTGTGCATGCATTCAATTGACTCTGTCCAGCAAACATGCAGCCTGGGACCAGCACAGCTAGTGCTTGCACCTCCAGTCCACTGGTGCAACTCCCCCTTAGCGTGGACACTTGCGGAGCCCCTGCACTGCCACATGTGGGCACACAGCTCGGTGGAGCGTGCAACGGTGCTGGCACCCCCCCCCCCCCCCAAAGACCGCATGATGATTTGACCACTGACAAGTCATGTAGTATGTGGCTGCACTTTTATTAAAGCCCTTTGCACACGGTGCGCGTGACCAGAAAAAGGGATCAGACAGGTGTAGCGAAAGAGCTGGCAATGCTCAGGATTGCGAACACTAAGGGAGGTCTGGCATGTTGCCAGAGCACTACTCTGCACCTGTCGCTACATACCGCTGTCACCGTGACTCAGGCTGGCACTTGCGCAATTGAATAACGCACATCATCACACATCTTCACACCATAAGCATGAAGTTAGCTGCACTGTGTTGGGGCACTTGACATGCCACAGCCTCTCCCGTCCTGGCATCCCGGGGCACTTGTGTGCTCATAATTGCCATGCTTCAAGGTCGCTCCCCCGTGTTCAAAAGCTTGTTAGACCTATTCCGTCGCTGCAAAGGAGCTTAAGAGAGCCATGGCACCAAGCAAAAACAGTGTCCCTGCCAGCTCCACTAGAGTTGCTATGGTAATGATTGCCACAGTCGTTGTAACACCAACAAAGGTGATAGAATCGCAATGGCTGCCCAGGAGCACAAGCTGCTCAATGCACTGGCGACGAATTCAGAGGCCGGAGTGGCAGTTTCCGTTCGGCATTTTGAGGCATGGCAGTGGCTTGCATACGTGCTACTGCAGCGATGCGACACCGCAGCAATTCGACTGGCATCACATGCCATCTGTGGATGACAGGGGCCCGGCTGACGTGGGCATGAGAGGTGACTGAAATGTAGTGCGCACAGTGGCTGTGAGCACAAAGGGCCGCTGCCGTGGCAGGACAGGCAGCATGTGCTCCTAAAAACAACAACAGATGACAGCAACACAGTGATGATATGCACACACACACGCACACCGCAGACACACACAGCAGCACACAAAACACACAAACACCTTCCCTCAGCGCCACTCGCACCGCATCGCCTCTATTGCCGCGCCCCGCCGGGGCGCCGGCCGCCAACCCACAACCACTGCTACGCCTCCGCCGCCGCGCCGCCTCCGCCGCCCGCCGCCGCGCGCGCCCGGCCACCACCCCTCACCCGCGCTGCGCCGACAGAAACGCGTGAAAGTTCTGGTGCAGCGTCGCGCGCAGGGACGCGCGGTCGCACACGTCGAGCCCCCCGCGCAGCGCCTCCATCTCCCGCAGCAGGTCCGGGTCGAGCGCGTCCTCGTCGCTGCTGTCCTCCAGCTGCTCCACCAGGCTCAGGCCCGCGGAGCCCCCAAACAGGGGGGGGGTCTCGGACCACGCCGCGCCGCTGCCAGCGCCAGTGGCGGCACCGCCAGCGCACCCATTGGCGCCCTCGGTTCCTGTGGCCGCGGCGGCGGCGCCGGCGGTGGTTATGGGCGGCGGGCGCGTCTGCTGGTTGGTGGCGGGGGGGTGGGGTGGAGAGGCGTGCGGCGGCTGCTGCGGCGGCGGCGGTGGAGGTGGTTGGACCTTTCGTGCCGCCTTGCCGCTGGCGGCGTCCTTTTGCTTGGCGCCGTTGCTGCGGAGGCAGTGGGCGGGGGGGTTGGGAGTTGGGTGAGTGGGTGGTTGGCAGGCGGTTGGAGACCTGTGTCCTGGGAAAAGTGAGTGTTAGGAGCTTGTACAAAAGGCGCCTAGGTGCCTGCGGGCAGATAGGTAAGGGATGGTACACAGCTGGGCCGCACAGCACAGCAGGAAGGAGGCGGCGGTGCTAGTGGGTGCTGACTGGGTGCACTGTAGGCAGCAACTGCCACCCCAACCTACTTCTGAAGTACATATTGAAGTACATACACCCTGTGCTGCCTGGGCAAAAGTGTGAACACCAATGTGCGTCCTGCACACTTGCCCGCCTTGCAGGGGCGGTGCGACAGCTGTGGTGCATGCAGCGCGCCAGACAGGAAGCCGTACCACGAGCATGCATGTCACATGAGCATGCGCAAGGTCTTCTGCCTCAACAGGCAGTAACCGCTCGCTAGCACTGCAGCCGCTGCTGCTGCCATAAGTGCATGGCCTCCAGTCCAGCTGTGCGACACTAGCTACCACAACCCCCACTTCCAACAACAATGCGCTGCCGTAGCCCCTTTGTACTTCACATGCATGTATGTATACACGTACCGTCTTGTCTGACAACAGCTGCCTGGGTCAATAACCTACAAACTTTTGGTGGCTCCGACAGTTCATTACCCACCAAAACGTTTTGCAATGTCAGCTACAGCAGGTTGCACATGATCGTTTGAGTGACGCCGAAAAGTAATGTACCCCCCGAAGTGTTGAATCCAACAGCAGTAGTTGGCTTGAGCGAGCACTGGTAGCCAAGACGGTGAGTGCGCCTCTTTACCTGGCCACAGGCGCCTCGTCTTTCTTGGCCTTTGCCTTTGCGCGCCGCTCCTTCCTGCGCTTGCTGCTCTTGCGCGCGCGCCGCGACGCCGCGCACTCAGAGCTCCCATCGCCGTCCAGCAGCCCATCCCCCATCAGGTCGTCATCAGCAGCGCTGCGCAGCGTAGCCCCGCCAAACAATGGGAAAAACAGCAATGACGGCACCTCATGAGGCACCGTGCTGCACATGATGGGGGTACTTGAGGGAATGGCAAACCCCAAAGTACCGAGTCAGAGCTGGCAGCGCACCACCGCCGCAACGATGGCACCTTATGATGCCGCGGATTGCACAGCCGCGGGTGTGGCAATGCAGTGTGCTACAGGTGGTGAAAAGTGCGTCTGGCACTGTGGAAAGAGTTTTTGGCAAGCGACCCGCTGAGTGACTACACACATGGCGTGGGCTGCCACACAGGGTGCGGGTGCGCTGCAAGCATAGCGCTGCTCCACCAGACCAAAGAAGGCGCTGCTGTGCCTGCACAGTATGTACGTGTGCCCATGCCTGGCGCCCTGCCACCACTGCCGCATTTTTTATCAGATATACATGTGACACTATGAGACTATAGATGTACATCGATCATAGCGCAGTGTCAGTATTGAGCATGTGCTGCACAAGGGCCGTCAGGCATGCTGCAGGCTGTGTGTGCCTCAGTCCACTCACCGTAGCGCCGTCCGTATGGCGTCCACGACCAGTCCAAAGAGGTACTGCTCCGCCTGCACGCGCGCATTGTGCGCCGTCCACGCCGCGCGCAGCTGCGACAGCAGCATGCTACCCACTATGCTGCGAAGCTCCCTGCTCTCACACACAGTGACAACAAAACAACGTGCCACAGTGCAGGCAAGCAGCAGGGCGGCAGCAGGTCAGATGTCATGGCGCCACCGCCGTTGCAGCCGCGGCACAAGCAGAGGAACGCAGAGCGTGCCCGGCCCATTGCGTGGCACTGCCATGACGCTTTGCGCCTGCTATGATGGGTGCCGGTGAGATTTGTCCTGCTGCCCACTCCTACAAATCTGAGTGAGCGCTCCAGTGGTTGAGGTCTGCCGCAGCAGGGGGGTGCAGGCGTAAGCGGGCCCACAACCTTGTTTGTTGAGCAGCGATTCCATGCAAGGGCCAACAACGGAGTGTGCTGCCGAGTGCTGTCATGCAGGGCCTTACCGCTGCCCATGCTCCAGCGTTGCTGCGTGCCGTTGCCCCGAGCTGGCATACTCCTGCACAACACACGCGAGCACGCGGCAGTGCGCCACACCGTTGAATGAGCACGACACCTGCACGCCAGCGCTCAGGTAGCGCACGGTTTCATTTCTGATAGACACTTCGAGAGCTTTGATTGGGTAGATGTGTGCACTATTACGTACTTCCAGAAGTAGTACGTGTACTTATAGAATTATGGACTTCAACGACTACTTTGCATAAAGCAGGTATTTCTTCTCTGCCTCTGTGGTGACTGACGCGCCAGTGGCGCCAGCTTGCGTCAGGACACGTGCATACCCTTTCAAGGCTGCAGTAGGCAGCATGGCTGTGAGCCACCTGCTTGAGAGGCAGCCCACATGAGCATGCATGCGTGCGGCGCCTTGGCCACGCCAGTTCGGTCCTGTCATCTATTCTTGGTCCTTGCATGGGACTTTGATCACAGCCACGACACGCTGGTATCATACGAACACAAATTCCATTACATGACAAGTATTGGAACCCAAACTTGTTACTCTATAGTACTTCAAAAGCATGACAATAGTACTTAAGTTTGAACCAGCGCGGCATGAGCTTCACTTGCCGAAGCATTCAGGAACCTGTGCCATGCCAGCACACCGTACACGCACCGCCATGCTACATGCTTCAAAGTACATGATATGCCCCAAAAAATGACAGCAGGCTTGCACATGCACTTGTGCGGCCTATGTGCATAAAGTGCAAGCATGTCGCCCGTGTATACTACAGTAGTACGCTGCACGTGTACTAGAGGTGCCGCTATGGGCAAGCTCGCCCCCTTGACCTAAATGAGTGGCTGCTTTAGCCAGGCTGCCAGGACGTGTTGCTCTCTCACAGCACTGCGTTGGTGTCTGACAGGCCTAATCTGCCTAAATAGGTTGCCGGTGCCGGCACGTAACCTGGGCCACCAGTGCCACCGAACAGCAGTGTGCAATGGAAGGCAAATGGCCACCGTTCTTGCAGCTCATCCCCGCGTGTGAGGGGCAGATGGCCATTGTGGCTTCAGGGCAGCGCGCGCTGCCCTGTCCACCATGTGCCTGCTAGGCCAAGTGGTTGCGCCAGCAGCAGATGTGCTAGCTGCGCCATAGCCCCTTATCTCCTGCTGTCACTCCACTGCTGCACTGCTGCAAAGCTCACAAATTCAGCCAGGCGCTGCTGGCTGCTTGCCGCACTTTGCCCACATACATGTAACTTCGGTGTCCCACAGAGTCTCAGACCCACAGGGTTAGTGAACCAGGTAGCGCTGCGCACGCTGCTGGTGATCAGACGCAGGCGCAGAGCGCTTGCCTGGCACATCGCGCCTACATGAACCGCTCCGCATAATATACACACAGTATTATCGTGTCTGATCACCACCACTGATGTACACACAGTACTCTCCTGCCTTGTCACCGCCACTGATGTATACACAGTGTTCTCCTGCCTTACCACCGCCACCAGATACTGGTACTGGTGCCGATACTGACTGAGCGCCGGCCTGCCAGTAAAAATGCCTGAAACTGGTTATTTCCCACTGCGCCGCACAGCCCCTATCATCACAGACTTGCCTGGGCACTCAACCACCTCACACAAGCACAAAAACAGCTCACCCAGACCTTGCCCCGCACAAACAGCACACGTGCCGAGCCTCAACAGCTAGGCAACCCTACAGACAAGAAGGCGACTTCTGACAGGGCTGCTAACTGCACTACTAGTAGCTTCTGCTGAGCACTACTACTTGCCTGTGAGTCAAAGTCCTCATGCCAGCAGATGAGCTCCTCCACGTCCTCCACAGCGCACACAAGCATCTGCTTGCCCGCGCGCCCGCCGCCGCTGCCGCCACCGCCACTATCGCTGCCCTCCATAGGCCGCATGCGCCCAATGAAGGGCCGGAACAGCTCCGCATTGTACTCCTCCGCGTTGTCAATGCCGGTTGCATCATACCTGCAAGCCAAGATAAGTGGTGTTACTGTTGGCAGTTACGCTTACAGTTACGGCAGTTGCACATGGCCGCAGGCACTGCTCCTGCGCGCGGTCTACTTCGGGTGCATCGTCATACCTGCTGCGACGCGTTTCTGGCTGAGCTTACGGTAGTGGTTGTTCCTTGGGGGCTCCAGCAAAAACCGGAATACAGTACAGCATACCACTTGAAGTATGCCATAGTTGATTGTTTTCCTTGCAATCGGAATTCTACACTTTCAAATAATACTTTTTTTTTGTTGGCTTAGTTGATCCTGCAGGAGACCAATTGCATTGACAGTCACAGCAGAGACATACCACGACAGGCGCTGCAATCAAAGAAGCAGTTGACTAGCCTCAATTGAACCCGCAATATGCCGCTCGGTCCCAAGTTGCGCGCACAATAGTAATCACAAGTGCATCTGCATTGAAAGTCAGTACGCACCCCTTTTCACTCCCTGGCTGGCAGAAACGGCAGCAACTCACCTCTGTGTGAGCAGGTCAAAGGCGATGACCACGTTGTGCTTACAGTCCGCGCAGAATCTGCGCAGCAGATCCACCAGCGCAGCGCAGGCGACGGGCGTACATAAGTGGGTTGGCAGCAGCCAGCAGCGGCTGCCAGCAGCCATCTGGGTGCACTCCGCCGGTCACAAGCGCACTTGCGGACGCAGCACTGACCAGGGGCCACAGCGCCTTAGGCACTCGCATCAGCGGCACCGGGCGCGCCTGGCCAGTGGTATGCTCAGCAGCAGTGCAAGGGCACAAGCACCACGCCTCTACAACAGCCAGCTCTGTCTTCTTGGCACAACAGTGGGCACTGCAGCAGGCTGCGTGCCGCATGCCAGCGTGGCACATGCATGGCCGTCAATCACACATGCCGCGCCAGGAAATGCCCACACAGCCTGCTCATCCAGCGGTCGCAGCAGACAGTGGCAGCGCCGCCAGTGACTGAAAAATTGTCAACGCAACAACCAACAGCTGTGCCATGGTGGCACAGGCTGAAGGCGCGCGTCTGTGCCCAATCGGTCACTGCCAATTCCGCGCGCCGCCAATATCCCCTGCGCAACAGTTCATGCCTCGCGCCCACAGCGCCCGCGCCTTGTTGCCGCGGCCGTCAGCACCCGTGCATGCAGGGGCGCCGCCTCAGTGCGTGCAGCGCAGCGCCTGAGTAGAGGCGATGGTGCGCCGTCGCCGCACTGCGCTCCGCTGACGCTCATTTCCAAGCCACCGCACTCGTGCACGCACTGGCAGCGCTGGCAGCGCTGTACCGCATTGCACGGCAATGCACGGCACCACTTCTACAGGCAAAATGGCAAGGCTTGTGGGCCATGCGGGGCCACGCACCTGTGATTGGAGGTGGCGACGTGCAGCGCCGACTCCAGCCCTGCAGCGTCAATGGTGGCCACCTTGCGCCGCTCCTCCTGTGGCAGCCTCTCCCACGCGTCCATCCACTCCCAGCCATCCAGCGCCGCATGGCTGCTCAGCACAAGCGCCAGGGGCACCAGCAGCGACGGTGCTCAGCAGCAGCAGCGACAGCGGCAGTGCTCAGCAGCACCGGCAGCAGGCGCGTGCGCAGCAGCTCGCGCGAGCTACGGCGGGCCTCGACCACGTCATCGCAGGCACAGGATGCAGTACAGCGCTGCCGCGCGCTGGGTGCAGACAGTGTGTGACTGCTCTGGCACTGTGCACGACGGAGTGCACTCTCGGCAGGAGCGGCAGCATGGCCACTGTTACTGCCGCCGTGCTCTCAATTGGTTGCCAGGTCCCACTATAACATGGCGTCGCTCCGGCCACCAGTGCCAGCAACACCCAGGCAGTGCCGCCTCTGCCAGTCGCTGCACGCTCTCCCCGCCCCCAAATCGTGCACTGACAGTGGCAGCACTGCCAGTGCCCACATCCTTTACATGCATGCTGCTCAGCACACTAGCGCATTCCACTGCAGCTCCTGCTCTCCTGCCGCACGCATGCCCGTCCACCCCCCCCCAACCCCCCCACCCCCCCACCCCACCCCCACCCCCAACCCCTCTTGACCCCCACCGCCACCGCTGCCACTGCCGCCGCTGCACACCTGCTGCCATTGGTCGTCCCCGAGTGCCCTCCGCTGGTCCCAGAGGAGCTGCCCGCACCAGCCGTGAGCGGTGTTGAGCACGCGGAACGCCGGTGCAAGGGACACCGCAGCGAAGAGCTCGGCGGCTGCACCTGCGCAGGCAGCAGTGTGGCAGTGGCAGTTGCAGAGGGTGAGCGGCAGGGGCAGGAAAGGCAAAATTGCGCTTCCTGTGGGTGCGCAATGCTGCTGGTGGGCACGTTATGGGTAGGCGGCGGCAGGGAGAAAAGTTTGTAGTAGGTATGGCGGTGGCTGGTCGACCGCAGCACTGCCGCGGCGCTTCCAGTGCCGCTTGCCGGGCAGCGGTGGCAGCCCCCTGCACGTCAAAGCAGTGAAGTAAACATGCAGCATGTTTTTTTTGCACCAACAGAATACGCTGCAACACACGGTAACAATCATCAAAGCAGCCCATCTGCTAGGCAAAGCCAGTGCTGGCGGCACTGCGGATGCCGGCCTGGCGCGCAGCAGTGACCGGCCTTGCGGTGGGTCGCTTGCACACCACGCACCTTCTTCAAAACCGTGATCAGCGGAAACGCCTCCAGTAGCAGCGATAACCGCCGTTCATCATTTTGGTACGCCTCTTTGAGAACGAGGTTGGCATCGTCATCATCCACAACCGCCGCCAGCATGCGCAGGTTGCTGCGACAGTCACGTTGCACGTGCGCGCGACAGCAGCAGCAGCAGCGGCAGCATGCTGAATGCACATTTGCATGCGGCGCAGTGCGGCACACCAACTGCTGCCGCCAACAGTGGGCACCAGCACGCAATTTAAATATTGAGAACAGGCTCAACACCAGCCATATGGCGGCACTTTCCGCGCAGCGACGCAGTGACGGCGACGGTTTGTGCGGCGCGCGGAACCCAACCAGGCGCGTCAACCGTGAGAGCCACCAGGGGCACACAGACAGTGTGGGATGGCGACATAGCACTGTGCTGTCTCAGATGCATCTGGAGGAAGGGTCGCCGGTGTGGCAGGCGCGGTCGGCATCGCAGGGGGTCTCACCTTAGGGGTTGGGACATTAGGGCCTTGACGGCAGCCACGCAGCCCGCGCACGAGGTATGTTGCGCCGCCATCTGCACAATGTGCTTTTTCGACACCACTATGGGCTCCGCATCGCTCAGGGAATCGTTGAGGTGGTCAGCCTGACCCACCATCCTGCCCTCCTCGCCCGCCGCCGCCGCCGCTGCTGCTGCTATGCCTCCGCCCTGTTGTGCTTTCTGAACGTGTTGGCACACAGGCAAAACGGACGATTAGGGCAGTGGCAAGCGCAGGGCATCAGGTGCTCTGACAGGTGCAACTCCACACATAGCCAGCAGACACTCGCGCAATGGTGGCCGTTTTGCCCTTGTGCCCTTGCCCACCGCTGCGCCACGCACAGTCACCAGAATCGAACTTCCATTCAAAAACACTCCCTCGCACATTGCGAGAGGTGTCATCAGCAACTGTGTCCCTGCGAGCGGCGGGATGCACGCAGGGTGGCCGCACCTGTCCCCCCGGCTGCGCCGACTTGGTGTGTGATGCTCTGCAGCAAGTGGCTGCCCCCGATTTCATGTGGCGGGCCCCACCACGCACGAGCGCTGGGCACACCGACCAGGGGAAACACTGCAAGCTCGCGCTTCAGCACGCGCGCGTGCACACTGCTAACTTCTCTCTCTCTCTCGCAGCAGCAGAGAGCTGCTGAGCATACACCGATGGCGGGCGCCGCCGGAATTCCGAACCAGAACCAGAACCAGAACGTTCAGAGCCGGAAGCTCCTTCAGGAGGGGTTCGATTATTGGTGTGATCATGATCATGATGCTGTGCTCGAGTACTCATGATCATGCACGAATGAGTGCTGCATGCGCCAGCAGGCAGGGCAACACTTGCATAGACAGGCCACCATGGCGGGCCGGAGCACCCTGCTGTCGTTGTGCGCGGTGCTGGCGTGCGCGTCTGCCTTCGTGCCGCCCTCTGGTGCCAGCCTGGGGACCAGCTCCTTCGCGGTGGGGCGGCCACAGCAGCAGGCACAACTATGCACTGCAACACGGCAGCTGTGCACTCAGCACCGTATGATGTTCGACCAGCTGACGGAGAAGATGGCGGGCATAGGGGAGCTGCTGCAGGGCAAGAAAAAGATAACTGCTGCCAGCGTGGACAGGGCACTCGGCGAGGTTAAGAGGGCGTTGCTGGACGCGGACGTCAACCTCAAGGTGCGGTGCACACACACACGGCAAAAAAAAACATGACCACGCAGCAGCAACATCGGTGGCACTTGCTGCTGTTTCGCCCAACACGCACTGCTGGTGCCGCAGCAGGTGTGCCCATAACTGCAGGCACTCTAGGGCACGCGGATTTCCTTGCCGGGGCTGCATGTGTGCGCCTTGGCAGCAGCGACGCATGTGCAGTTCAAGTGCAAGTCTGTGTGACGCGTCAGAGCTCCAGACCTTCGGCAGGTGCTGCTGCCGGTGCCAGTGGCGATGCTGATGTTCCGTCGCTCCCACATGCTGACGTGCTGCTGCCGCTGCTACTGCATGCCACCCAGGTAACCAACGAGCTTATTGAGTCCGTGCGCAACCAGTCCGTCGGCAAGCTTCTGATAGAGGGTGTCACCCCTGACCAGCAGTTTGTCAAAATCATGTACGACGAACTGGTCAGGGTCATGGGCAGCCAACAGGCGCCACTCGCTCGCAGGTCAGTCATATACATCTCATCCACATACTCCTGTACCTCTTCGCGCATTTACTGTCAATATTGCCATTTCGGCACTGCTGGCACATGTAACCCAGATTCGCACCAGTCGGTGCCTGCACTTATTGGTGCTGTGCAGATGAAGGGCATACCGATGTTCACCGTGCTGTTAGGTCAAGTGCTGTGAACAAACTTGTGTACGTGCAGATTATAGCGCACCATGACACGCACAATTTTCCTGGTGCCACAGCAGGAGACTAGGTTAGGTGTACAGCATGGTTTGCAGCTCGCAAGTCAACATGACAGGCGTCAACCAGTTACTGTGTGCATTATGGGGATAGTGGCAAGCTTGAGCGGCGCCATCCATGCAGTTGCCAACTTTTTACACGAGCGTGCTGTGCGAAACCCTCAGTGGTGGTCGATAGGCTGCCACGGTCTGCGCAAAAGTGCATGTGCATGCGCATGCAAACATACACCACGCTCCGCACCCCTTTTACAAGAACTATGGTCCACAGTGCACACGTCGTTGCAGTGCGCCGCTCAGCCGGACGACCATCACCTCCCTTGCCAGCTACTGCACAGAAGCAGCAGCGGCGCGCCACCCTTGACCACCACTTCTCGCACACTTTTGCCACCAGTTCTCACACACTTGTTGTAACTTGCACCCATGTGTGTCGGCACACGCGGTGGCGGCGGCGGCGGCGCGGTGACATGTGCTCAGCACCAAGGAGGGCGAGCCCGTGGTGGTGCTGCTGGCGGGACTGCAGGGTGCGGGAAAGACAACCGCGGCGGCCAAGCTCGCCAAGTACTGCCAGGAGCGCGGCGCGGGGCCGGCGCCGGAGCCGCCGCAGGACGCGGAGGTTGCACCAGGTAACCTCAAATCTGAAGTAGTTGAGTAGTTGAAGTATTTTTGGCAGTAGCAGGTATAGTTCTCTCCAAGCTTGCCAAGTACTGCCAGGAGCGGGGCGCGGGGCCGACGCCGGAGCATCCGCAGGACGCGGAGGTTGCACCAGGTAACCTCAAATCTGAAGTAGTTGAGTAGTTGCAGTATTTTTGGCAGTGGCATAATGTTGTGCCTTCCGAAAGCTTGCCAAGTACAGCCAGGAGCGGGGCGCAGGACCGGTGCCAGAGCCGCCACAGGATGCGGAGGTTGCTCCAGGTAACCTCAAATTTGAAGTAGCTGAGTAGTTCAAGTGCTTTTTTTGTGGCAGTAGCATATATATGCATGTTTACGTCCTCTCATAGCTTGCCAAAGTACGGGCAGGAGTGGAGCGCCCGGAGCAGCCGCAGGACGCAGAGGTTGCACCAGGTAACCTCAAATTTGAAGTAGTTGAGTAGTTGAAGTAATTTTGGCAGTACCAGGTTTGACCCTTCAACAAGTGCCAAGTGCTGACAGGGCAGGGCAGCGGGGCGTGGGGCCGTTGCCGCAGAAGCCACGGGACTCACAGGTTGCGCGCCAGGTACCTGAAATCTCAAGTACTTCAAGTAGTATTTTTTTGCAGTAGCGTGTTGTTCAAGGTTACCCGCCCCACAGGTCGCCTGGTGCTGCTGGACGAGGGGCACGGGACTGGCGCTGCAGAAGCCGCAGGACGCTGACATTGCACCAAGATAACCTCAAGGTCCAAGTAGTGAAGTAGTACTTGAAGTATTGCGCAGTAGCGTGCGCAGGTTCGCCGCCAAGCATTCCCTGTACTGCCAAGAGGGGGCGTGCGGCCAGCCGCAGTGAAGGCGCAGGATGCGGAGATTGCGCCAGCCTGAAAGCCCAAGTGCTGGAAGTGTGTTTTGCAGCACCATGCAGTTCACTGCTGAGCGTGCCAAGTGCTGCCGTTACAGAGGCACTTGAGGTGCCTTTCGCAGTAGCGTGTGCACAGTATACCTACCATGTCGTGACGGAGACTGGCCATTGGTTCCTCGCTCATGACACTGCTGCTGGTTGGACGGCTGTAATCACGCACACCATATGCCGTGGGCGTGGTGCGCGCCCACAAGTGCCAAGTTCACACACAAACACCAAGGCCACAAGAGAGACGCGATGCCAAGCCACAGGCGCAGAGACCAGGAGAGAGGCTTCCCCCACCACATATTGTTTGCCATTTTACAGTAGTGGGACTGTACTACTGGCAACTGAAAACCATCGCAGCAGCTGCCAGTGATATTGTGTTCCGTGGCCATGTGAAGAGTCCACAACAGTGGAACAAGGGGCGAGAGGGGCTCTCGCGGTGTGCTTTTTGTCTTTGCTGTGTTTATTTATGAAACTGGCAGTGCTGTGACTGTGTGCTTTTGTAGCCGTTCAGAATGGTTGACGGCATCAGCAGGGAACACCTCCTTTTTCTGCCATCGCAGAGGCGCAGCGCGAGTGAAAGTAGGGGCTGCTGCTGCAGCATGAGCATTATCGTCACGACACGCATATGTAGGAGCAGGCAGGTCCATGAGCTGGTGTTGTCAGCTGCCATGGAGCGGGACCTCCATCTACAGTTGTAGTAGTTCCAAGTGCATGTGGTTGCTTGCAATCGCTCTAGGCCAGACTACAGTAACAGGACAACACTTTGGCGCAGAGCAGCAGTGACACATTGGTTGCGTGTCACCTAACACGGGCCAGCCACCATCAGTGCGCGTGCCTGTTCTGCTTACTACTAGTGGAGGTGGCTACAGTGACCAGCTTTGTGGCGCGGTGGCCACACTTGTGCCTTGCCGCAGTAACACCAGCAGGGATGCAGTTACATTGTGGGGCCCGCACAGCGCACGCAGCAGTGCCCGTGTGCATGAGGTTGGTTGGTGGTTTCAACCTACTAGTGTTCCGCTGCCACGTGCGTCATCGTGGCAGATATGGAATAAGTGCGCAGTGTGGCATTGGCAACACCACCGCCGCACAGCCATGCCGCTATGGTACATGACAGCGTTTAAAGCTTACAGTGTGCTGCCGCAGCGCAACAACCTACTACTTGAAGTACTACGCAGTATATCTGTTTGCTACCACTCAGTGCGGCCGTGGACGTGTCGATGCTCCTCAAAACACCGCACCACCAACTCCCGCACCAGCCTCTCTCCTTCCGCAATGCCCTTGTGCCAAGCACACCACCTCTCACCTGTGCACATCCCTGCCCCCCCCCCCCCGCGGCAAACAGGGGAAGTGTGGATGCCCGAACAGCGCGAGGGAGCGCCCGCCAAGGTCCTGCTGGTGGCCGGCGACGTGTACCGGCCGGCTGCCATAGAGCAGCTGCAGCTGCTGGGCGAGCGCATCGGCGCGGAGGTTTACGCGCCCGGGCGAGATGTGGACCCGGTGGAGATTGCGCGCGGCGGAGTGGAGTATGCGCGCGAGAACGGGTTTGACACAGTCATCGTGGACACGGCGGGGCGGCAGGTGGGTGGGCGCAGCGATTGAACAATGAAGAATGAAAAAAAAATTAAATAAGAGAATGGGGTCGGGAAGCTAGACGCAGACAAAGAGTTCCCCTGCCGGAGGAATGAAAAATACTTTTAACTAAGAGAATGGGGTCGGGAAGGTAGACACAGACAAGAGTTCCCCTGCCGGAGGCGCTAGCGTGGCTGGCTGCGCGGATAACATGCTGCAGTGCCTCCCTTAAATGGTGATGATGTGTGTACTGTACCTTGTAGGGCATGCATGTGTGTGTTGGCGGGGAGCTTTTACACCGTCATTGTGGACACGGCGGGGCAGCAGGTGGGTGGGAGCGGGCGCTAGCGTGGCTGGCTGGCGTGGACACCATGCTGCAGCGCCTCCTTTAAACAGTGGTGATGTGTCGCCTTGTGTAGGGCGTGCATGTGCGTGTTGGCCCGGAGCTCTGACACCGTGGACACGGCGGGGCGGCAGGGGCGTGTGGGCGCTCGCGTTGGTGCCCGTGGAAGTGACGTGCCGCAGCGCCTCTCTTGAGCGGTGTGTGTGTGTATGCCTTGTAGGGCGTGCATGTGCGTTTTGGCCGTGCGTGCCACTCCACGCACATATGACGGAGCGGGCGGGTGGCGGCGGTTTCGCATTCAAGGCTTAGTGGATGTTGTGAAGCGACGGACGTGGCGCGTGAGAACCGCATCGCCGCCGTGTCTATCCTTTTTTTGCGCGGCTGTAGTGTTGCTATTTCAATGCTTTCTGCTACATGTCAAGTCAGGCGAGCAGAGTGGTGTTGGCCACAGTCACAGCACACAAAAGGAAAGGGGGGGGCGCGTGGTCTCCAGCGCCTGCCGTTCAAATCTGACACCGGCGCTCCATACGTTGTGCTGCCCGCTGCGGCTGCAACCACGGGGACTTGGTGACAGACCATGGATGGAGCCGACCGCTGGTCGGATTCAACACAACTCATGATGTTAACCAACACGAAGAAAACAGAATGTAGACACTGTTGAGGACAGCACCTCCCGTTTGTGCCGCCCAAACGCCGCATTTCGGCCAAGTGTCTGCCTTGCACTCCCGGCATGCCAGTCATACCCCATTCCAACATGTTCATTAGGCATAAATGTGGTGCACTCTGTGGCTGCTGACCGCAGGTGGTTGACGACAGGCTCATGGAGGAGCTCCTGGCATGCCACCCTATCCCCATTCCTATAAACATGTCATTAAGCATACATACGGTGAACTATGTGGCTACTGACCGCAGGTCATTGACGACAGACTAATGGAGGAGCTGGTGGGCGTAAAGGCGGCATGCCAGCCGGATGAGGTGCTGCTGGTGGTGGATGCCATGACTGGGCAGGAGGCCGCCACGCTCACCGCTGCCTTCAACGAGCGCGTCGGCATCACGGGCGCCATCCTCACCAAGGTGTGTGCGTGCTGCCGCTGCTGCGTGAGTGACTGGCACACAACTACCGGGAAGAGTAGTTTTACTTTAAGTACGTCTGTGTTGATTTGCACTCGTGGGCATTCAACGCATGCCGTCATGACGCAGTGGCCATGCGCGGCCCCTAAGCTACACACTCACACATACCACAAGTACTGCCGTGGTATACTATTTCGAATTTTAAGTATGTGCTACGCGCACCACGCACCTCACCGCAAATAAGTGTTGCGTCACTCACCATGTCTGCTGGCATGCGCGCGCTCCCGCCGCGCGCCCACACTTGTGCTGAGCAGCTGGACGGCGACTCGCGCGGCGGCAGCGCGCTGAGCGTGCAGGGCGTGAGCGGCAAACCCATCAAGTTTGTGGGCGTGGGCGAGCGCATCGACGACCTGGAGGCGTTCTACCCCGACCGCATGGCCAGCCGCATCCTCGGCATGGGCGACATCATCAGCTTTGTGGAGAAGGCGCAGAAGCAGGTGACTCGCGGGCGCCGCTCGCTCTCGCCATGAGCGTGGACGGCTGGTTGCTCTAGCGTCACGACTTCCATCTGCTCCTGTGCAAAGTATGCCGAAGTGGGGACTGTGTGCCCTCTGATGCCTCCGCAACAAACACACGAGCCATTCCTTCCGCGTTGGGCCGCTTGCGCGGTCTGCGCTCTGGGCGTTGAATGCCCGCGGAGATACTGACGCACGGGTGGTGCTGCTGCTGAGCAGTCCATGTCATGGTGCTCAGCGCAGCATGCGCGCGCGCCTGCCGCTCGGCAGGGCTTCCTTGCGCTACACACACCAGCCACTGCTGCTGCTGTGACCACCCCTGCTCCCTGTCTGATGGGAGAGTGCCAACATGCGCAATGGCATGTGTCGCGCGCTGCGCACAGAGCTCTGTGAAAACGCTCCCATGTAGTGAACAGAAAGCGTGCGCCAACTCTGTGTGCCGCGTGAGCTTTGCAGGTGACGGAGGCTGAGATGCAGCGCGTGTCGCAGAAGATGATGGACCAGACATTCGACTTCAATGACTTTCTTGAGCAGAGCAAGGTCGTGCGCAACATGGGCTCCATGGCCAACGTCGCAAAGATGATCCCCGGCATGGCTGGTGAGTACGTTGGTCAGGTGGAAAACTATGTGACAGCCAAAGGGACACCAATTTGTGTCCTTGTGGGATTCGGTACTGTAGGGAGTGCGGACATGTGAATTACAGCGGATCCAGTTACAGAACCCGCAGATGTTGCCAGTACCACATCTACTCATGCCCCCACCTCGCACATAGCTACTCGAAGTACTACAGTAGTACTTCATACTTCAAAAAACCATATAACACACGACGGTTGTGCACCACACCTGCCGATGTTGCCTAAGCCTACGCTCCCGCCGCTGCCGCACGCCACCTCGCTCCCCGCCACCCTGCGCGCGCGCCACAACCCATGCACGGCAATCCTTACATCACCACCACCGCCGCCGCCGCCGCTGCCACTGAACAGGCAAGCTGAGCCAATCACAGATCGACGACGCGGAGGAGCGCGCGGAGCTCGCCGACCTGTTCATTTCCCTCATGCTTCCAGAGGAGCGGACGAACCCGGACCTGCTGATCCGCGACGCCACGGGCCTGTCGCGGCAGCGGCGCATAGCGAAAGCGGCGGAGGTGCGCCCGCAGGACGTGACAAAGTTCATCTCGGAGTTTCAGCAGATGCGCACCATGATGAGCCGGTGAGTGAATGGGAGGGGTGCGGGAGGACTTGCATGTGCTCATCGCAAGTGAGGGCAGTTAAGGGTGTGCTCAGCAGCAGAATGCGGCTGACGGTTCTGGTGCGGGTGTAGTGGGATTGACGACACGGGGAGCGCATGTGCACGTGTTAGCAAGTGGCGGAGTCATTGCTGCTGTGTGCGCAGCATCAGATCAGGGCGCACAAACTCACGAGCAGTATAGTTGTTGCTGGCATCATACGTGCAAGCCAGCTGCACCGGCGGCCGGCAATGCAGCGCTGATGGCGCACGTTGCAGTGCGAGCAAGCAAGTGCGCCATCAACCCTCGCACAGCACCAGGTGGCAGCCGACAGGTTTCTCGGTAGCGCTCGTCGTGCGCGTATGACCACAGCCATGTCAAACAAAATCAGCTACCACGAGGCACCCTTCACAGTGCGCCGCGCATTTGGCACCCGCAACCGCTGTCATGACCTGACATTTGGCCTGGGCTGCTGCTGCCTCGTGCGTGTGCGCTCGCGCAGCATGAGCAAGCAAATGGGCAACGACATGGGCGGCCCAGGGGTGTCACCCACGGGCGGCCCTCCCTCGGAGGCGGACATGCTCGCCATGGGCAACCGCCAGCAGCGGCGCCGCGCCACAAAGGTCACCAAAAAGTCATCCGCGCCCAACAAGGGGTTTGGCAAGTAGCCGCCGCGGCTGCGACGGCAGCGAAGTACTGCTTCCGCAAGTGCCTGAGGAGGGCTGCGAGGCTCCTTACGCTGGCACCCGTTTATCCAGCACACTGGCATATATGACAGTGTATTTAATCATGCGAGGTGCGGTGTTGGCGGTGTCAACCACGGTGCTGCGCTGTGCATTGCGCTGCCAATGACTGCCTTGGTGCCTGCAAGCGACGGCGGGGAGCGGGCTCGCCTCTGCCATGTTGCGCATGCGGCAGTATGGCGCAAGCATCGCCGCACGCAGCACGACCCCCCAGCTTGCTGCCCTTGAAGTGTGTGTGTGGCACATCGCATAGTTGAAACACACTAAACAATGCTCACAGTGTCACGGCGTGCGCAGCGCACGTCTGTGCAAAGTACACGCCAGTGCGGCTAACGTTGGCACAGAGCAGCCACGCTTGTCAAGTAGACGGTCCAGGCGCTGTTGGCACAGAGCATCCTCGCCTGTCTTGTAGATGGTGCAGGCGGTCGCCGCCGCTGCCGCCAATGCCACCACAGCGGTGTGTGAAGCGCCGATGCCCGCGGGTACATTGCAGTCCTGCATCAAGCCTCCGTCCTGCGCTCAATGTGTCTGTGTCAGCGCGCATCTGTGCGTCACACACGCCAACCTGGCAGAGTTCGTCGCACGCGCGGAGAAGGCATACACACTGCTTGGCAATGTCGGCAGCCCTCTACCCGCCAGCCAGCAGCACCATCGGCACCAGGTGAAGTGATTCCATGCGCAAGCGCAGAACAGACGCGGCGAGCTGTGCGGCGACAGCAAAGCCGTGCATGGGTGGAGGCGCATAGCTTCGATTGTTTAGGTGCCTGCGGCAGCACCCAGAGATACCACAATGCGGTGCAGACGCCAGTTGTGCTGTGGCAAAAGGCCACAGCTGGCTGGCGTGTGTGTCTCAGACCGCAACAGTGCCGGTGGCGCTACTGCTGAGCAGCCAGGCAACCGCCCGCGGTATGTTGAAGGGGCGCCCAGGCCACACATCCGCAGCGTACCTGCCGGGACCAAGGCAGGCAGACCAGGTGTGATTTGCAGGGCCCGCTGGTTGAGGCACAGCACCTGTGTAAAAGCGCTGCACTGTAGCAATTGTGCACCTTCAGAGGTACTACAGCAGTGTCAGCAAGTACGCTGGTATACACAGCACACCCTGCACCACTTGCCACTACGGCAGTGGCATGCAAAAGCGCAGGCGTGCAGTGCGGGGGGCATGCGCAGCCGCGCTGGCAGGTGCAGGCAGCAGGCTGCAGCCCAAGCCGGTGCGGCCATGGCTCCATGGACCATGCACAGCGGCAGTACACTGCACAGACAACATGAGGCGTCTCCACGCAGCAAGGGTGCAATGCACAGACACACCAAACACAGCCCTGGCTAACGGCATGGCTACAAACTCACTCCTCCAGAACGCGCCGCGCCGCACTGCGCACCGCGGCACGCGCCTCCGCACTGCCACCGGGGGCAGCGCCACTCCCGCCGCCGCTGGTGCCAGTGTCGTCACCGCCACTGCCGCTGGTGCTGCTGCCCTCACCCAGCGCTGCCAGCAGCGCCAGCTCCCAGCGGCAGTCGCTGACGCCTCTATCCTCTGCCAGCAGCTCAAGGGACATGGCATCTGGCGGTGCTGTAGTGGCCGTGGTCTGCGGGTGCACGGCGTCGGTGTGTCAGGCATGTGGGTGCGATGTGAGGTGTGTGGCTGGGAGCACGCTGCATGGGAGGCCTGTGGCGGCACAGTGGAGGTGCAAGGCATGCCAACCACACCATCAAGCCTGCCTCTGCACAAGCGCCAGACACACACACCGCATGTGCAGGCCCAGCTCATGTTGCACCAATTCTGCGGCAGCGAAAGCATGTGCTTCGGAGTACCTCAAAGTACACCATAGGCTTACTTTGAAGTGCACGATGCTGAGCATTGCACGTGCGTGCAGCTTTCCGGTCGGCCGCTACCATGTGCACAGCGCTTGCCGCGCCCCAACCTGAGTTCAATAGAAGTACACCACACTGCACTAGTGGGCACGGCCTACCTGCTCGCCATCCGCACATGCGAACGTGGAAACAATGCCGTCCAGCTGTCCGAGCGCGAGTGCGCTGCCCAGGCGGCTCGCCACCGCCCCGCTGGCGACGCTGGCGCGCGCGCGCACGCTTTCGGCGGCCACCACCGCTCCAAGCGCCGCGTCCACCGCCGAGGCAGTGCGTGTGCAGTGGTGGGCACGGCGCCGGGCGGACGCAAGCGCGCACAGGAGCGATGCCGCCGCAGGGTCAGTGCGGGACGCCTGCAAGTCGGCATAGCAAGACGCAGGCAGGTTCAGCAAAGAGGGGTGGTTGGTGGTGGTGGTGGGGGGGGGGGGCTCTGCTGTGCACTGCGCTTTGTGGGACAAGCACTGCAGGGGAAGATCGTCGCATGCTCAGGCAGCGCAATGCGGCGTCATGCTGTGAATGTGGGTGAATGTAGCATGTGCAAGGGCTTGCTGGTTGCTGTGCAGAACGCGTGCGTAAACTGTACACTGCGTCACCAACTGTGCAGGCCGCTTGCTCCACGTGCGTGCCGCTTGGCTGCGCACCGTGACACTGCCTACCTGGCCACCTCGCTCCCTCTCAAGAGCCTCCTCCACGACTGCCGCCAAAACGTCCCGCGCGCCATATGCCGCCACCACGCGTGTGATCATGTCACGCGCAACCAAGTCCTGCCAGGTGTGTGGGGAGGAGTAGCACGATCATATGGGCTGCGCCACTGCATGCTTGAAAGGCAGCAATTACTGCTGAGCGCCTGCGCGCAAGCCACTGATGCGACCACCGCATAACCGCATTGGTTGGTGCGCTGTGATGCGGGCATGGTGTGCACTTGACACACTCAAGAGGAAGAGACTTCGGATGCAGCGGATTACAACAAATGCTGCCTGTACCCAGATCCAGGAGTGTGACAAGGTACCAAAGTGATCGACGCAGCAACATCGTGTGAGCAGGGTCTGCCGCGCGCTGAGCGAAGCCTACTACCCGTACAGCCACGCACCTCTACCAGGCAGTACAGCAACGGCTGCCGCCGGGCGCGTGCCCTGCGCAACTTTACACCACGTGTTCTGGGATGCCTTTTTGACGTACCACCAGTTGTCGACCACTAACTCAGTTCAGAAGTATTCTAAAAGTACAGCCACTCTGGTGCCATGAGCACCGTGTAGGCCGCTACGGTATGAGTACTTCTTGGCTGACCTTCAGCTGCTCCCCATGTGCACAGGGCTTTCCGCGCCCCAAGCGGAGTTTAATACAAATACAGCCACGCACCTCTGCCAGGCAGTACCGCGCCGGCGCGCGAGACGCGAGCGCGGGCGTGAGCGCCGCCCTCCGCGCCTGCGGGCACGCCGCCAGCACCACCCACGCCAGCGCGCACAGGTGCGCCCGCAGCGCCGCATCCGGCTCCCCCACCTGCTGCTGCTGCTGCTGGTGGTGGTGCTGCTGGTGGCGCTGCGCCGCCTGCTGCTGAGCAGCGACGACGCGCTGGCGCACCAGGATGGTGAGCGGGCGGTCGCCGAGCACGCCACGCGCGAGCGCCGCGCAGTGCGCGAGTGCGCCGTAGCCGCACTGCCGCACCTGCTCAGCAGCAGTGGGTGCGACGCATGGGGAGGTGGTGTGTCGGAATGTGAGACGGGGGGGGGGAATGGCAGTGCGGGTGTGTAGGTGAGGGTGCAGCGGCAGTGATGGCAGCATGGCGTCGACGAAGCTGGTGGTGACATCAGGCACGTGCGGGTTGCACTACACCAGCGCGGGAAGGTAGTGGCGCACCCACGGCACACGCGCAGCCCGCACACAAGCACAGCATGTGGTACTACTCTTTTGGAGTCATAGACTAATAGTATACGCACCTATAGCCGCTTGTACAAACGCCGAACCGTAAGTTGTTCCCGGCCCGACAAAGCTGAGGTGCCCGCAATCGGTTACCAGCGACGTGCTCACCTGCCAGTGCGTGTGCTTCATGCACATGTTGACGACGCCCGCCATGTGTGGGTACTGACGCGGCCCGTCCACAAGCTGCTGCGTGCTCAGCGCGCCAATGTCACTACCCCTCGCGTCCGCATAGAGGAAGCGCGCCAGCAGTTCTCCGTACGAGCCGCGGAATAGCGCGCCTGCAGCACGGCACACGTGCTCGTTGCGGCGCGCAAGGTGCTAGGTGAAGGCATTTATACTGCTACTGGTGGTATGTGCTGTTGTTAAACTCCGCTTAGGGCGCGGAAAGCCCTTTGCACACGGTGCGTGTGGCCAGAAAATCAGACAGGTACCGAAAAGCTGGCATGCTCAGTACTCTCTAAGGGAAGCCTGGCATGTTGCCAGAGCACTCCTGTAACGGATTACAGCCCCATGTCCCAGGGGCTTGCTCCCACCCCCACCCGGCAGTGTATATATGCACCTATACATACATACACACAAACTCACAACTTTGAACAACCAAGAGCAACAAGTGCTGCTAGCGGACGGGCGGGCTGTCTCGCACCATGTGTGGGCGAGTCACCCGTCGAGCCGTGTTTTTGACTCGCCCGTCGAGCCGTGTTTTTGTGACCCGTGGTGACCCAAAAACACATGAGGAACAAAGTCAAACTATGAGGACACCGCTGGTAGATACAGAGGAGTGCCTCATGTGCACACACACCACCTGCATGCAGCACCAGGTGTCACCTGCATGCGGCACCAGGTGTCATGGACATCACCCGCGTGGTCGGGGTGGGTGCACTGTTCTGCCACCGTGGTGTGCATTGCACGCACATGGCATAAGTCTCATGTGCCTAGTAGTAGTACATGCACTGTAGCATGTGCTTGGTTGCCGTGCCGGCAGTGGTGCACGGTGCCGCTCGGCCAGGCAGTGCTATGCAAAGTTGCAGTCACTGTGCTGTCGCCAACGTCTCTGTGCCGAGCACAGTTGACTTGTGCTGGACACATGGTGCGGCAGGCGAGCGGCACTGCCGGCAAAGAGAGAGCTTGCAACACACGCAGCGCCTACATAACAGCGCAGAAGCTGCTACACTGTACCCACTAACACCAGCTGCTGCACTGGCGCAGTGGTATGTTGTCACACGAAAGCGAGCACACCTGTGAAATACTGGATGGCACGGCCCAGGCCAAACAGGTCAGGGCTTGTGCGGCTGCAGAGCCATAGCAAGGCGGGAGTGACAGCGACGGCGGCAGCAGTGGTGGCGGCAACAGCACTGATGTCAGCATCGAACTTGATGCAGGCACCCTGTTCTGCACCTGCACTGCACCAGCGCACTTGTGTGTGGCGATCACGCCACACAGCGCGCGCAAGCATGCGGTCGCCCGCCGTGTGCACGTGCAATTGCTTTTAAGAGTGGTGCCGCCGCAAACACATCTGCTGGACAACTGCTGCACTGCATGCGTATGCAACGCCACATCCCCCCTGCATGGGCTCACACGTCTCACACCCATCTGCGGCGCAACAGCCGAGGACACTGTGAGCAGTGTGGCTGGCGACTTTTCTGCGTACGCAGCAGGGTCAAGTGCAACTGCAAGCGCTGCGCCCGGCCGCAGCAGCCGCACTGCTCTCACCAGGCATCGGCGTCGAAATCGCGCAGCTCCCACAGCCACGCCACGCGCGCCGCATACATCCGCAGAACGGCTGCCACCGTCACAAGCCCCACATCAACTTCAACTTCAACACCAACTTCAACACCTGGCTCCTGCTGCCCCCTTCCCCCGCCCCCCGCCCCCCCACCCCCCTCCCCTGTCACCACCGCCCCTGCTGCCGCGGTGCCGCCGGTGCCGGTGGCGCGCTGCCCCATGCGAGCCTCCAGCGTGGCGATGCGTGCCACGGCAGCCAGCGCGGCGGCTGCAATGTCGCGCGGGGTGCGGCACTCGCACGACACGGCCACGATCTGGCGCGCGATTCGGGAGCGGCGGTCGGCGGCGGTGGCGGCGTCGGGGGCTGCGGCGCCCGCGTGCGCCCACGCGCTTGGGGCGATTTGAAGTATGGTTTTGGCGGTCTCTGCGGGGTGGCAAGCAGTTCGGGGGTGGGTGGGGGGGGCAGGGAACTGGCTTTTGAGCCTATACCGGGAAGGTGCATCAGCGGGCGCAAGTTGGGCAGTGGCTGAAAACAGGTGTGGAGAGGTAGCCCAAGGCAGTGGTCTGTTATGGGTGCACACATGCGGGCCGCAGACGGCCACGCCAGTGTGTGCGCAGCATGCTGCCTCAGCGTGTGGGCGCGGGCGTTGAACTGTCCTCCGCGGAGGGAGGATCTCGCAGCGGCCGCAGCCACAACCTTGCTTCAGCTGGCAGCTAAAATTGCGAGGTTGGCTGTCTCACCAGCGTAAGCGAACACCTCTGGTGACGAGTCAGGCTGTTCCAGGCAGGCGTCACCTGCAGCAGCGCCTCTCTCCGGCCCCAGGCACCGTGCGCAGCACCAGGCCAGGTCCCTGAGAAGTGTGTCCACCGACACGGCTGCTGCTGCGGAAGCTGCATCAGCGGGCCCTTGAGGGCGTTCGCCGCCTTGCCCACGAGCCCACGCAAGGGCTGCCTGCTGCTTCTGCTTCAGCAGCATCCAGAACCAGATCCTGGCCGCAGCCTCAGCATCCTGTCGGCGCATGATGTGCAAGCGGGGTGGAACAGCAGCAGTAGATGATCCAGCATCCGGCTGCCGTGCATGTTGAAGTGCGGGTTGGGTGCCGTTCCTCACCTGCTGTTGCTGCTGCTGCTGCTGCACGCGCGCGCTGCCCGCCGCCTGCTGCTGCTCCAGCTGCAGCCTGCCAGCCATGGCTGCTGCGGCTGCCGTGGTTGCGATGCCTTTGCCGTGTGCGCCTTTCCCGTGTTCAACCAGCAGATGTGCTCAGCAGTAGCCCCCCATTTGCAACCCTCCACTTCTATTGAGGGGGAAATATGTGCGCCTATAGGTGCGTGTTCACAATGAGTTCAGGGCTCAATGTGCAGTGCTGATTCACGTCGCACACCCATGGAACCATAGATGTGGCAAGCGGACACGGACCCATGTTGTGTACACTGTGGCATGCCTGCACTCAGAGCTCTCGTTTCCCTCCCACGATGCAATGACCATAACGGCCACAAGTTTGTTCATGCCCGCAAAGTCATGTGACATGTCCACAGTCAAGATTGCGCAGACACCCGCCTCCGCGCAGCACACACAACACAGCACACGCAGCAACTAAACCTACCAAAAGGCAGAGGCACTGCACGCTCAACACCGCACACACATGGCACACACAAAGCGCCAACGCACACAGCAGTGCACAAGTTCACGACCCGTTTGTGTACATGAAAATCGGTTCCATTCTTCCTGCACCGCACGCGGGCGCACACCACCACGCACATGCCACAAATGGCACATGCCAGCAGCGCCGAAGCTGCAGCAGTTGGCAGCGGCAACTGCGCTGGCGTGCTGCCTCAGTGCACCAGGTGCCGCTGCGCGCGCCGGTACAGGCTGTTGACGACCGTCCCTAGGTTGTCGATCACGTCGATGCCGTGGGTGAACGCCTGGGGTGGGGTTTGCGCGTGCAGCATGGGAGAGGGCACACACGGTGCGCACACGTACGGACATGGTGGGTTACGAGCCGCTGCGCAGTGGAGTGCGCCACGGGCAGCATGCAGCAATAGGCATGCAATGATGGCATGCCAGTGCGCTTACAAAGGGAAATGCGATTACACCCACGCGGAGTGCAGAGGTTGTCGTGGGCTCGGCGCGCTTGCAGCAGCTGCCAGCAGCGCCGGCGGCAGCGCCTGCGTGCGACTAAGGTTCCTGGCGCCCCAACGGGCAGGCTTGTTGTGGTTCGGGAGCGACAGCAATGCGAGGAATGCGTGCGGGCGAGCACCACCGCGCCAGGCACACATGAACATAGCACATCAGTACTTCTGAGCATGCTCGATCATGCTTATTCCAGCCACGTGCACGCCATGTGCACGGGGCACGGAAGTGCTTCCCACTACTACCGTAAAAGTATACAGCCATGTGATAGTGTCATTGCGAAACTACTTGGAGGTAGTGAAATGCAAACCTTGTCTGCCTCGCTGTCGTCGTAGATGATAAGCTGGCCGCGCCCCTGGTCCAGGATGCCCTGCAGTTTCCTGTCCAGAATCATCTGGCTCAGCTTGCGCTCCACCTGGCGCGCACAAAATGCAACAGCACACACAATGCAACCGTGTGGCACGGTGGTGAGCATGTGTGGAGTGAGGGCTGCGTGGCCACGTGGAGAGAGTGCAAACAAAGCGCGTGTGACCCGCCCCGTCATTGCAAGCCCAAGCCCAGGCCCGTGCGCAGTGCATTTATTGAGGTCGTATTGGGCAGTTCGTTCATGGCATTCTGGTCTTTACACCTACACACCCGGGGTGTTGCCCTGCGCCCAAACGGATGCACCTGACGGGGTGTTTGAAGCGCCCGAAGGGGCTCCGCAGGTGCACATACATGGTGTGCAGCAGTCCACACTGTTCGCAGCTATTCACAGCCACAGCATGCTGTGGCACGGGCAGGGAAGAGTTGGCTACCATCGAGCACCTAAATTGAGGCCACAGCGAGTCGCAACAACAGCAAATGCATTCTTGCGGATACTACTCCTGAAGTACTACAGTACTAGTACCATGTATGGTATGATGCTACGCATGTAGGCAAGCCATGGTAAAAAGACAGGTACTGACTGGCTCGGAGCCACCGCTGATCGGACGCAAATACCTACACAGGCAAGGACCCGCAGTATGAGCAGAACACATTGGACCTGGTCTACAGCGTAGGCCGTGTACGCATCAACACTCACTTATTTTCTAAAACCGCAGTGTGTGCCCCCTCCCTGCGGCAGAGCCCGTGAAACGTACCTGTACTTTTATTGAACTTCACTGAGGGCGCGGAAAGCCCTGTGCACATTTCGCGCCGTGTGACTAGAAAAAGCGTGACCGAACCCCGCACAAGAACGACGTCAGAACATACCGTAGGCGAGCCACGCCCACACCCACACACGGCGCCAGGCCAGGCGCGCTCACCTTGTGGACGGGCAGCTTGATGAGCTCCGCGACGTGCACAATCTCCACGCAGCTGAAGGGCTCAATGATCTTGGCCAGGTTGCTCTCCAGCAGCTGGTCGTACAGGACGCCCAGGTGGCGCTCAATCAGGAGGTCCTCCGACAGGCGCGCGCCGTGCTGCGCGACCGCCGCGTCAAACTCCTCCAGGGACCTGCATTGGGGGGGAGGCAGGGGGGGGGGGGGGGGGGGGGGGGGGGGGGGGGGCAGTGGCAGCCCCGGGGCATGGCGGCAGCACTTCATCAGTGTTGGTGGGTGTGAGTGCCAGCGGTGTTGTGTGCACAGGGGGAGACTGTGCCAGGGTGCCCAGCGCTGCTGGGTAAAAAGGTGTCCAGAACGGGCATGTGCTGGTCCCATACTCCTCTGGACTGCCTACAAACCCACACACAGGCCGCCATCTGCAATGTGGGCAGAACCCATACCACCCTTTCCCTGATGGCCGATGCAACACCTCTATCAAAACTTCACTTGCATACTCCACAAGTATATACCGGTACTATGTAGTACTTGAAGTATATGAAGGATGTAGTCAGTACGTACATGCCTCGAGTCTCTTGCAAGCATCTGTTTTTGGCGGCCGCGGCGACGAGCACTAGGCGTTCAGATCGTCCCCCACGTGCTCACCTACATCACGCCTATACATGTACTAACAATACATACTTCAGAAGTGTATATATACTACTGTAGTATTTGGAAGTACTTCAAGCATACTATGTAGCGCTTCAAAGTGTATATACTTCCAAGTACTTCAAGCATACTTCTGAAGTGTACATATGCCACCATGCGTACGTAGTACTTAGAAGTACTTCAAGCACACTTCGAAGTACATGCTTAGTGCGCACATGCCAGTTTCTTCAGAGTACTTCAAGCACACATGCTCACGGCGCACATGTATGCCAGTCTCTGGTAGTCACCTGTTTTTGGCGGCCGCGGCGACAAGCGCCATGGCGTCCAGGTCCTCCCCGCATACTAACCTACATCATGCCTAAAGTGGAAATCATACTTTAAGTGTACATTTCAAGCATAATACTTCAAGTATTTAGTGCGCACATGGCCCCAGTCTCTGGTAGTCACCTGTTTTTGGCGGCCGCGGCGACAAGCGCCATGGCGTCCAGGTCCTCCCCCGCATACTTGAGCCCGTACTTGCCGCCCACAATGGCCACCACCTCCGCGGCCACGCCCTGCAGCACCTTGCTCAGAATCATGTACTTCAGGCAGCGCCGCGCCCTGCAGAGTGAGCTCAGCAGACGGCGGGGAAGGGGGGGGGGCACGCTGCTGCTGCTCAGCGCTGCAGGTGCGTGCGACAGAAGTGGGCGCCGCGGCCAGGGTGTGGACGTGTTGCAGGGGCACGTGGGGGCGTGTGCGCCGTAGAGACTCATGGCAGAGCCAGCGTGTGGAAAACACAGGGTGGTGGCGGCTCCTGCTGCCAGTGGTGACTTGCTTTGAAGTAACCGCCCAGGGCGGAAGCTGTTACAACTTCTTGGGCGCCTCCCAAATTGGTAAGCCCCCATTCATTTTTTATTGTCATCTGCTGTAATGCTAAGATAACCTGCAGATGTAGTTGCTGACTGGCTCCCAAAGTAACCTGCCCCCGCATTTATTTTGTCCGTCCCAAAGTTTCGCCCGCGCCAACTTCTTTGACCGGTAATGCCGTGAATCAGGTGAGGCACGGGCACACCTCCTGTGACACACACGTGTGTGTGCGCGGTGCTCCCACCCCACACTGCGTGCCAGCCGCTGTGCAAAGGCACGGGGGCTGCCGGCGCGCTGCCGCTGTCGACTGCGGGCTGCCGCGCGCGACTGCAGCTTCTACTTCAAGTTGAAGTTAAGGGCGGCTGCTGAGCACGCACCTCTCCTTGTCGCCGCTGCCGTCAAAGGCCTCGTGCGCCTCCAGGAAGTACGAGAAGGCCGTCTTGTAGTCAGACTCCTCGCAGTGGAGGACGCCGCTCATCTCGTCCAGGTCCGCCTGCGCAAACACACGGAAAACAGTGAAGACACCACATGATTATCCTTTAGCATAACACAATCAAAACAAACGACTTTTTCCTCTCATCTCGTCCAGGTGCGCCTGCGCAACACACGGAAAACGTAGAGTAATCGCCACATGGTCATCCTTTAATGCGAACTGTGCCTCCACAACCATAGCAAAACACATGACCTTTTGCGCTCATCTCGTCAAGATCATACAGCAGACACCACACGTTCCCCTTTGCTGTGAAGTATGCCACCACAACAGTAGCAAACCACATGAAGTCATCAGCGGCACGACTCCTACAAATGTGCCCCACCCACGGAAATCATGACGAAAAACACTACACGATTCTACTTTCCCATCGCACCCGCACCAACTTCAACTTCAACCCCCCCACACCAGACACGCCACTGTCGCAGCCAGCAGCGGCGCCACCAGCAGCAGCAGCAGCAGCGTCAGCAACCGGCAACAGCAAAACGCCCCCCCCTCCCAGGCACAGCAGCGCACCTGTACGGGAGGCGCAATGTAGATGGCGCTGCCGGCGGTGCGCGCGGCGGTGAGCGCGGCGCGCGCCTTGGGAACGTTCCTGAGGGCGTGGTGCACGCGCGACTCAATGAGGTGCGTCTCTACCAGCAGCGCCTTGTCGTCCAGGCGCTTCAGCTCGCGAAGCAGCCTGCTCGGCGGAGCGCGGCAGCGGCGCTGGTGCTCAGCAGCGACGCTGGTGCTTAGTGGTGGTGTGGTGCTCAGCAGCAGCGTGGTGCTCAGCAGCAGCGGGAGATGGTGTGGTCGACGATAGTGGCAGGAGCAGGAGCAGCAGTAACGGCAGCAACAGCAGCGATGGCGGCGGTAGCCTCGGCGGCTTTCAATGGGCAGCCAGCAGGTATGCCACTGCGGTGCGTGTTTCATTGGCAGGGCGATGGTTCAGACAGCCACAAATTTCAACCTGGGGCTCACGTGCCACAGCGACAGCAAAGCGTGGGCGCGCTGGGGCAAGTCACAAGGTCAGCACCAAGTGCACCAGCCGAGACGCCGTGGTGCCGGCCATCACCAGCGGTGCCAACGGCACATGCCAGCACACACTGCGGGAGCGGCAGCGGCGGCAACAGCGAGCAGCAACCGCCGTGAACGCCCCCGCAGCGGCGGCAGCGGCGCCGGCGCCGCCAACACAGCAGCCAAACACATCAATGGCAGGCCACTGACAGCAGAGAGCCGGCAGATTTTCATGTGCGTGTGTGTGTGGGGGGGAAGGGGGAAGCCCACCTGTTGACGAGCGTGACCGCCTCCTGGTAGCGGCCCTGCTGGAACAGGAGCGACGCGAGGCGGCTCTGCACGCGCTGGCGCAGGAACGTCCTCTTCTCGGCGTGGCACCAGTCAATGACCTCCGTGCACAGCGTCATTTGCAGGTCCAGGGCCGTGGGCGCCGCGCGCCCGACAATGTCCAGGACAGTGCGCACCGCCTTGGCCGTGCGCGCCTGCGCAGGGGTGCTCAGCACAAGGGTGGGCAGGCGCAGCGGTGCTCAGCACAAGGGTGAGCAGGCGCAGCCGTGCTCAGCACAAGGGTGGGTAGGCTCAGCGGTGCTCAGCACAAGGGTGGGCAGGCGTGGTGCTCAGCACAAGGGTGGGTAGGCTCAGCGGCGCTCAGCACAAGGGTGGGCAGGCGCAGTGGTGCTCAGCACAAGGGTGGGCGCGGGTGGGCGGCTCCTCGGCACTTGGCGCAGGGCGTGGTGTTTTGACGTTACGTAGAGCGTGCGTGTGTGGCGTGTGGGTTGTGTGGTATGTGATGTGCTTGTGGCATGGTGGCATGAGTGACTGTGGCATGAGGCGGTTGTCGCCGGAATGTGACCCCAGTGACAATGTTTAGATGGAAATGATGCGCTATCTGATACCACGGTGCGGGTCTTGCGATAGCACGGGGTGTTGAGGCTCAGGGAGTGCCCCCAATTGCATTGCAAGTGCACTGTAATGCGTGGACAAGGCATGTATTCGGCATCTGGTTGGGCTGACAAAGCGAGGCACCTGGCTGCATGTACAGCCCAGCTACACTGCCTGATGCTGCAACACTCCACTGATGTTGCTGGGTGCAACACACCATGCAAGTTCGCAAGGCGGAGCCTCACATACAGCCCGCTGTCCTGTGAACAAGAACTGCTACCAACCAGTTGTGGTGTGCCTGTAACTGTGGCAGCATGCCAGCGCTACTGCTGCCCATCGGTCCATAGCAGGGACACTGGTGGGCAAAGTGTGGCACGTACTATGTGCGCCCTTCCAGTGTGAGCGAAGACACCTGCACAGCCCCATCAAAGCGCTGAATGCAGGCTGCATGATGTGCACATGCCCTGATGTCGAGTCGTCACACCCTTTTCCTTGATACAAATATGCACTTCATGTTGCGTGCACCTGGCGCAACGCCTTGGTCAACCTACACCCAAAACCAGCTACCCAGAGAGCCTACTCATCCCAACCGCAGCAAACTCACGGCGCTCATCTCAGCCATGGCATGCCACCAGCACAGTGCCGCCCCACATGCCGCCGCACTCAACGCCAAACTTCAACCCATCCAGATGACACTCATTACACTCAGCTACAAAAATGACAATCATTGAAACATTCAGCTAAAAAATTACCAGGATCACACCGCCGCGCGCCCCCGCCGCCACCCTGGGCATGGTGTTGAAGAACGGCCTGGCGCTGCGCAGCAGCCTTTCGCCGCATGGCTGAGCCGCATGAGCCGCACCCACGTTGAGGATGATTATGAAGAATGAGTTCAATCTGCGCAGCACATAGCACATCTGACCCCCCCCCGCCTTGGGAACGGCCTTGACAAACAGGAGCACGCGCCGCGCAGCAGAGCCCGCGCTCACCTTGGGGATGTTCTTGAAGAATGGGCTCGCGCTGCACAACAGGCTCTCGCAAATATTGCTGAGCTGCCCCCGCCTTGGGAACGGTGTTGGAGGACCGTTTTCGCCTTCGCACCGCTCTTAAAAAACCGTCCTCACCTTGGGAATGGTCTAGAAGAACGGGCTGGCGCTGCGCAGCGGGCTCTCGCAAACATTGCTGAGCTGCCCGCGCCTTGGGAACGGTTTCAGAAGAACCATTCACGCCTCGAGACCGCTCCTGAAGAACCCGCGCTCACCTTGGGGATGGTCTTGAAGAACGGGCTGGCGCTGCGCAGCAGGCTCGCCACGCTCTTGAACTCCCCCAGATCCGCATACGCCTTGGCCAGCCGGTACAGCGCCTCCTCGCGCACACGCTGCACGCCCTCCGGCAGCCCCCCGCCGCCGCCACCGCTGCCGCCGATAGCCGCAGCGGGAGGGGCGCCGGCCGCGGCCGCGGCGCTTG
>JAULBY010017679.1:0-20158 GCA_032358315.1 Ophiocytium majus
CCTGCTGCTGTTGCTGTCTGTCTGCACCCGCTAATAACAACAATACTCAGCGCATCCGATAGCGTGCATTTGTTTCAACAAGTACGCTCGCAGCGAGCACAGCATGTTTGATGCTATGAAAATGGCGAGGGCGGGTAAGAACATACCGGTGCTGTGGCTGATCGGACTCAGTTTCGAGACCGACGGAAAGCAGACCAGGCTGATCTCAAGACCGGACTGTCGCAAGCGAACATGTTCGCGGGAGCATGTGTCATTTGTGAGCTCCTCAGCTTGTGGTTATGCACATGGGAGCGCAAATGTAGGCATGGTAGCCTGAGGATGAGGGTCTGCGCACCAGCTGCTGAGCACGGGCCAGTTACCAGACGGGGGTCTTAGGAGCGCTTAGCCTGTTGCTGAGCACACCCGAACATCAGAGGTGGGTGCCCAAAAGTGGGTGCAATCGACAGCTCACGGCGTGCGCATTGCAGGCGTGCCTCTAGCAGCCCAAACGGAGGCGATTGAACGAAGATGCGCGCTTAATTGTCCTCCTGAACTCCTGTCTCCCGCCCAAACCAACTGTACAAAACGTTCGCCGAAAAAAGCGAAGTCTTGAACCTGCAGCACGCACTACACAATGCATTAAGCCTACACCTGTGGTGCGGCGAAAGCCGCCACTGTGCGCCAGAGAGAGCACCGTATTCTGCGAACAAGGCGCACCGTGGACTCCCACGTCACTCCGCCCGGAGTGACGCTTCGCCAAACACACCGACTCCTACAGTGCCGGGGCTGCTCGTGCATCATGTACATCCTCACGCACCAGCTCGGCACACAGGTTGGAGCGGTCATCTCCATCAGCAGCTCGAACGCCGCTGTGGCCTGCAGGGCTGCCACCAGCTGCGCTTGGCAGAGCGCCTGCATGGGCACTGAGGCATTCAGAGGCGTTGGGCACGCCCCTGCTGTGCTGCTGCGGCAGGTCCGACTCAAGCACCAAGATCCGGCCATACGTGATATGGGAGGCAAACACTGCCAGCAGCAGCACCAGGTTGAGCACTATCAGCAGCACCCCCATGAAGTCTCCTGCTGCGGTGTGAGCGTCCAAGTAGGCCAGTGACGCTTGCACATTCGTCAGCAGGGCAAGGAACATGCTGCGGTGGTGGGGGAGGAGAAGGAGGGGTGATGCAGCAGGATGTGAGCAGTCGCTGCATACAGCCAGAAGGGAGTCACACAAGTAGTACGCTGGAGAGGGAGGCACACGGGATGCTGCTGGTGGCGGCTGAGAGTGCCATATATGGGTAATGCCAGGATACTGTCCAATGCACACGCATCAGTTCCACTGCATCGGCGCATACAAACTGCGCAGACTGTGTTGCCTGCAGGCAGATAGGGTGGCGCTTCACACGTAAAGTGAATGCCCGCACAATGCTTGGGTCCAGCTGCGCCATGGCCAGAGCGGCAAGTGCAGCTGGCGCTGGCAGACTGGATAAGCGTATGCTGCTTTGCTCCGGTTACCATACTGAAACTTGGTAGGCTCCTGCATGCATGCATGCTGCTACAGTAACTCTGATCAAGATACTATTGCAAGCTGGACTCCTCCTTATGGAAGCGCACCTGAAGAAGAGTATGCAGCTGCCGAGAGTGTATGCGTTGCGATCAAGTGAGTTTACGTGTGGGTTTGCTCTCCCGTAAACTATAGCCGTAGAGAACGCCAGCAAGCATGCCATTGCGCTCTGTGCTGGTGCGCCCGGGTAGATGAAGACCAAGAGACCTGGCAGCGGACAAGCGCAGACCGGGTGCGCCAGTCAGGGCACCACCAAGCACCGAATAGTCCATTCTAGTAGCCTAACAACAGTACGCAGTGTGGATGCAGGTGTGCAGCTAACAAGGCACCACGGCAGATGCACTCAGTCTGATGCACTGCCATTTTTTGCTAGTGCCAAGAGCAGCCCTGGGCGCATGCACCACCGGTGCAATCCAAGCATGATACAATGAGGCTTGGCAGAACCGCGCAGAGGTGACGGCGTGATGAAATGCTCACCTGACAGCAGCAGGCGCCGAAAACACTCCACGATTTCCCAATAGTACACGCCCGTTCGGTAAGGGCCCCACAGGAATTTGCTTGCTAGCAGACGCCGTTCACAAGCAGCGCTGGCACTGCCTCGCGCACATTGGCTCTCAGTGTCGCTGACAGTTTCCTTGTCGTGCGCCAGTGCAGTGCAGGCATGTCTACTTGCAGCTCCAAGCTGTGCAGTGGTGGTTGCGCTGGGCGCGGTCTCGCTGGTGCGCAAGCGCTCGATGGCCAGGCCATTGCCCCAGAGGGTGGTGGCAAACAGCACCGGAATGCCAACTGGGTACACAACAACCATCACAGACGCAAAGATGACGTATGCGTCATGGGTGGGGTCGTCGCAGCGTAGCGAGTAATCAGCTCGAAGGTAGCTGGCGCCCTGCACACAGTGCGGGAGGGGCGGATGCACAGATGTTGCATGCACGTGAGAGCAGATAATCCTTGTGTATATATAGCTCAGCCAAACTTGCACCTTGCAATGGTGCATCGCTACTTGGAGCGAATGGACTCTGCACAGCCGAGTGCACTCATTAAAAATGTCAAGTGCGACTGCAAAGCGATTGCCCTCACTGAGCTGCGCATTCCAGTGGAGGCCAGCCTGAGCATTGGTGTACGCTCACGAGCACACTGTGTCAGGCAGCCCACCTCCAGGTCATCGTCGCAGGCGAATGTCTGCAACACAGTGGTCGACACTGGCGCAAACACATAGAAGGCGAACAGCAGGATCAGCTCCATCTCGCAGGCCAGGTATGACGCAATGATTGGCGAATCTCCCCCGTCCCTGCCCAGCCACATCGGGCGCAGCCACACAATGACTGCATGGGCGACTGCTAGCAGCGCCATGGTCGCAAGGGGCAGCAGGGTGACGGCCAGCAGTCTGTCGTAGAAGTTCGTCGGCAGCATGCAGCTGAAGGGTGCTAGGAACATGTCCAGGGTGAAGAAAGACAGCCAGTTGAGGAAGCCCGCATAGAGCTCCGGAAAGCGTGTGCCGGTGACCATGACGAACTGCGTAAGCAGCTGGAACACTACAATGGGGATTCTGAGACGGGCCAGGCATTTCAGTGCGATGGTGCCAGTGCGCTGCCAACAGCCACCAGTGTCATTGCCTCCGTCGGGCTCACGAGAGCCCAGCCACAGAGCTGTGGCAAACAGCGCCCCCAACAGCACCAACACAGTGGCAATGGCCACCACTGCTATGCTAAGTGCACTGACTGTGCACTCATAGCACTGGTAACCGATGGTCCGTGCGTAGCCCTCCGAGCACACTGCGCAGTCTGCACCGGCAGTGGAATTGCAGCCCCCGGAGGTTGTCAGCAACGCTGCAACAGTAACTATTTTCACTGCTCATTGCCGTGTGCCAGCTGTATACCTCATTTGCTGCCTAGTCACTGCAATAGCAGTACTGCGATTACTGAAGTGACCCAACTACTTATTTGAACAAGAGGGGTCACCGTGCTGTGAGTGCTGGAGAAGTGCCGTGACTGCTAGTGCACACGCAAAGGGAAAGAAGTATGTGCAACCACCGGCATCAGCTAGATGACTGCCATCAATGATTAACATGCTGCACACGTGCATGTGTGACGCGCGGTCTGCAGCGTTTGTGACACAGGGCTCCGTGCACAATCTGAATCATCCTGCAAGACCGCTCAGGACCGCAACCCTTGCACGACGTGAAACGGACAAGGTACGGTAGGCAATGCCTGCCGAGTTTTACGATGCGCTACCAGAGTACCAACACAGCATATGACACTCACATGGCCCCTCGTAACCATCGCTGCAGTAGCTGTCAATGTCAGCACCATTTCCGGCGCCGCCCTTGCAGGCACTGTCGTACCAGCACTTCTTGACAAATGACTGGTTTAGGTTGAACTCTTGGCGCCAGAAGCCCGGAAGCAGTGGCAGCGTCTCCAAAGTGATGGCCAGCGACGAGCAGTTTGTAGTGTAGTCGCAGTCAGTGCAACCCAATGCCATTGGGTCGGCGTACTCGTTCCTTGAGCAACACAGGCTTTAAACATGGCAGCAGGCAGCATGAGGTGCGGTCGCTATCAGGCGAAGGCTGCGGGATCATGTGCCAGGACTTGGCGGCAAGTATTAGACCCAATATGCAAACTGCGCACATGTGCGCAGCTGCTGCTGAGCAAAACTCCGAGGGCACGGGTAAAAGCAAGGTGGCAGCATACACAGCAACTACACGTTGCTCACCTGCTTGCTGCGAAGTCCACGTCTTCACAGCCAGCTCTTGATATGGAAGACCCAGTCTGTGACACATTCTGCACCGCAGGTGTGAAGCCGTTTCCGTGCGCATAACAGCAGTAGGCGCTGTTTGCATTGAAGGTGTTGCCCATGCTAAAGTCGACCTGCACACCAGTCCCCGCCAGCTGCAGCACGACTGCGCCCGCACCTGCTGCCGCCGCGTTGCCCTCAAAGGTGCAGTTGGTGGCATTTACGAGTGACTGCACCTGCTCCACAGCCACCGCTCCGCCGCCAGCATTGGCCACATTGCTCAAGAAGCTGCAGCCCACATAGCTTATGATGGTGCTGGCCTGCAAGCAGCACGTTCGTTCGGGGGCAACCGGTGCACACCACACAAGAGTTTCGAACTGCGCCTTCCAAGATGGTGGGCTGCAAGGCACCAGTACCATTGGTGCTTGCACTCTGCCTTAAGGATGCGTTGTTACAAGGCACTGCCTGTGGCCAACGCTCAGCGGCCTGCTTAGGATCATGAAGTGAGCACATGCACAATCCACATGCCCTCCTAATAGTATGAGGAGTGCGTATATTGTGCAAGCGGTAGGCGGGGCAATGTGGTACATCGTTGCTAATTGGAGCCGCATGCGCGCTTGCCACAGCACAGCACTGCTGTACATTACACAGCATCGCTGTGCATTACTGAATCAGTGTGAAAAAAGCACATATGCAGGTTGGCCAAGCGTGCAAGCAGGCATAGCAAGTGCACGTGCCTGGGCCTGGATGTACATGGCTCCGCCGTAGGACTTGGCGGCATTGCCAGAAAAGACAGTATTCAGCACCTCCAGCTCCTCGCCAGCGCGCGAGAGTGGCTCAGATGCCATGTAGACAGCACCGCCGTTTACGCCGGCTGGCATGCCACAGCAGCAGTAGGTGTGCACACCCGCAGGAGGCAGAGGTGAGGCCGCACCAGCATCGAGTAAGCGCCAGCGACGAGGTTGCCAAAGTCCTCAGCCTAGCTCAGAATTGGTGCCCAGACATGCAGCAATTTGAAACACCAACCACCTGGTGGACAGGCCACAATGCACTTTTCATGCAGCTCTGGGTGGTCTGTGCCACTACCTGCTGCGGCCTTTATGGCCTGACACCACTAGCTTGACTTGTCGCGCACTTCGCGATATAGAACGATCACCACGTGATTGTTAATTGTGGGGTGAGGTTCGGATGAGCGATGGGTGCCAGAGGTGTATCCTGCATGCATTATTGTGCGACAGCGCTGACAGCACTCAAATTGGCTCACCGATGTTGTTGATAAAGGACATATCATCCAGGGTGTTGCTGTCCTGGCTCTGCTGCAGGTACAGTGCACCGCCGTTCCATGCCGCCATATTGTTGACAAAGCGTATGCCCAGCCCCATGTACATTCGTACACTGAGGGAAACAATCCCCCCCCCTGCGTGATGGACACAAGTAAGTGCTGGCACACGTGAATTCATGGCCTGGACTCCTGCTTCTGGACTTTTGGACTGCTCACAAGCGCCCAGCACGACATGGCAGGTTGATGCAACCCAACCCATTGACACAGCAACACCGCGTGACACAGCTTAAAACATGCATGGGCAGCGCTCATGCCACAACCGTGGTGCTCGGCACTGGTGAAGTAAATGGTCATGGAGTAGGGTGCAAAAGGAAAATCCAGCTCAGGGGGCGGGTAGGAGCGCAGGACAGATGAACGGACCGACAAAGGAAAGAAGAACAGATGGACAAGTTGTTTGGTACTTTGAAGGACAGCTGATCAGCATCACTCAGTCTGCCAGTTCTCAGCGTTGTGCCAGCTGACTTCAGACCGCGTTCATCTTTAGGCCTAGCCAGGCTCTTACTGCCGCACCTGTCTCTAGGGCGGATGCACGCCAGCTGTATGTAAGGCTACATACCCGAACAAGTTAACAATGTGGTGGTGGCCCACACTAAGGTGTTGCCAGGGCTGATTGCACCTGATCAAGTCGGCCACAATAAGCTTCTAATGTTGTCGCTTGCGTGTAACTTGAAGCAGGTGCAAGTTTCGACGTCCATCCAAGAAGCAGTGTGGACACTCAAGACTGTTGTGCGGTTTGCGGGCAGCCACGCAGTGCACACTCTATGCCCAGTACACGTGCCTTCCTATTTGTGAGCTGAGCGGACCACCGCACTTGTGTAATGCAGTATTGTAAATGCTACAGCGGCAGGCCTGTAGAGAAGGATCTGTTTCAGCCTGCATCCCGCTCGGCAACGGAGCATCACCACCTGGTGATGCTGTGCGGCACTGCTGGCAGGCGGTGCCGAACTTGCTGCAGCATCTCACCGTTCACATGCTACCAGCGCCACTGCAGGTCCTACGCCGGTGCAAGAAATAATATAACAGCTGTCCCTTGGCTGGGCACAGAGGTCAGCAGGAGCACTGCCGAACTAAGGAACTGTTACACCGGCAGTATGCTATCAGAGACAGCATGTACACCCAACCATCGAAGCCACATGTCATTGTACACACAGTGCCTTTGAAGCACACGTGGCGCGGGTACAAACGCAAGTGCCTGCACTGTGCTGCTTGTGCACGTACTTGCACGCCCCCACCGTGGGCAGTCCGCGTTCGTGCACTGCAGCAGCAAAACCAAGCCGCATTGGCAGTGAATCACATCCTACCAGCAGCTTAGCCGGTACAGCCCGCAAAGCACATGTGTGCAATTTGCGGCATGCTTTGCACTCAGCAAGTCACAATGCTTGAGCAGAATGCCAAGGTAGTTCACGGCACTTTAGCATGTGGTGGCGCAGCAACAATACTGATATGATGGTTGACAACTTGTGTGCTTCTTATGGGGCGATGCGTGCACCAGTGGCCGTGCACACTGTGCTGCTGCTGAACGATGATTGCGGCCCACAGGTTTCTGCCGGGATTCCGAAGTGCTGCAGGCAGGCCATTGCACGCCCTCCCAGCTGTATGGCCGGTAAATACTGACTGCTCCGGACGTGAAAACCTCCTAGGCAGTGCTGCAGCTGGTGTCTGAGTGAGTAGCGACAGCCGTGGGCTCAGGCTGCTTCAACTACATTCCGGCATGTGGCAGTGCGCACCTTCTACAGCGGCACCGCCCGTGCATGCTGGCCCAGGTGCGTGACTTGACGGCATGGCTGTGAAGGCACACTGAAGAAGAGGACGCCCATTCGCAGGTACCGTGGGCTACTAAGCACTGTGGACGTAGCTACCGTGGTGCCCCACATGGCTCCCCTAAGCATACTGGTATATGTATATGTTATGCTTCTAGCATACACCCATACCTATCCCGGTACTTGTAGGCGGATAATACCGGTACTTGTATACTAGTAGTACACTTCAGAAGTACACCGGTATATATATGCCCGGCAGCGCGAGTGACTATGCCTGGAGCGCGAGTGACTTACAGGGCGGTGTGGCTCTGGTCGGCCCAAGTTCTTCATTGGCTAAGAATTGTTAAGTTGCTCATTGACAGAGGGCACATACTACGTAGTATTCTCAAGGCCCCCAGCTCTCCGGAGGCCTGCACCGAGTTCCCCCAGTATGCGCCAACCCAGCCGAGCAATCAGTCTGAGAGTAAGCTGACTTGCAGGCCAACTGCCACGCTGCACCGAGGGTGCACCTAGGCGCCACTCCAGTTCTACAGTGATAATAGAGACACATCCGCCAGCATTTATATCCATAATGTTCTTCAGTGCTGTTTCCCGAATACAGTACCCATTTAGTAGCACATTGGACAGTGCAGCCACACGCTGATTATCACACCGCCGCGGGCATGGGACTGAGCTGAGGTGGCCGCACAGCGCACACATGTTATCCTGGCACAGTGGCACAATCAATCAGCAGGCACCTGGCGTTATCTCTGCTCACGTGAAACCGCCTGGTAGGATGCGTGGGCCACACCCCGCCAGCGCGCATGGTGCCCGCACCTGAGGTGCTGGTTGCAGCATTGTCGCGGAAGGTGATGTTGCTGGCCGTAAATTCGCCATCGGACATCTCAATGGCACCACCAGTTCCGGCCTCATTAGCCTGGAATGTCACATTCTCCATTGTTGGTCCGGCCAACACACATGAGATGGCTCCGCCCGACAAAGCTGCGGGGCCGCAGCAGCAGCAGCCGCAGCAGCAGCAGCAGAAGGGGATATTTCATGAATGCGCTGTGGTATACCTGGCCAGTGCCAGCACAAGACTTAGTCAGCAGGCCCTGCCGTGGAGATGTGTCAACTGGAAACAAAGCTTCACCTATGTTGGCGGCCAAGATCATCCTGGTGGAACTTGTCACGTCGTCTCACTGGGCTGCATCCATCAGTGGCGGTGCACAGCCACTCTCAGGCTGCCTTATGCTCCAATACAATACGCGCCATAGTGACGTGATCATGAATCACTACGGTAGCTGTACTAAACTGTATGTGATAGACCTTCGCACACCTTTGTTTCCTATGAAGTTGACATCCGTGACACTCAAGGTGGCCCAAAAGGTCTGTAACTTCGTCCCCTCCTGCAGTACTGCGCCGCCAGGGCCTGCGTGATTAGCAGCGGTGACAATCAGGGCAGTTCACGCACATATGCTGCGCTGGGCACAATAGGGTGCCTGGGCGGCAACAGTCTCGCTGCAAGCGGATGCAATTGAGCGTCTGTGCACATTACTGCATGCACCGTGTGACACCGCAGTGCCATGTGGCACGTAACGCTGCCGCAGCACATGTGTGCTGCACTGCGGGAATAACTGGTAGAGGTTGCACACAATTGTTAGCTGGTTGGCAGTGTCCAGGACTCTGCAAGCATAAACTTACCACCTCTGGAGGGTTTAAAGCGGCCTGGAACAGCGCCGCCTGAGTCACGGCAAGCAACACGTGTTTTAGCACTTACCATGTGGTGCCTCATTGTCAATGAAGGATGCATTGTAGATGACCAAACCCGACTCTTCGTCAGCAGCAATGGCACCACCCCCTGCTCACACAAGCAAGCAAGACCCTATGTGAGTGTGGTGATGTGTAGACAGTGCTGTAGTATCGTCACGTAGCAGTGGAGGGACATCTGTCAGTGATTTGATGTGGTAATGGCCAGCTGGTGAGGCGCGAACAGGCTGCTCAGCAGCCGGCTGGGTTGAAACTCCTTTTTATGTTGAGCAGCAGCCTCAGGGCTGCTCATCCATGTTATGTGGGGACCGGCTAGTTAGCTGCAGCACCTGGACCATGTCCGGGCCCCACGAGCGATGACGCGTCTGCCGCTGTAGCATCATGAAGGGTTGTGGCCCACCACATGCTGCTGTACTATCATACGCCGCGGCGCCCTGCAACCCATTTCTTCTCACTCAGAGTGAAGTATTTATATAAGCGAACTCTACAGATTTGATTCACCGACCCCCAAGCTGCTGCAGCGGCAGCAGCGGCGGCAGCAACCCGCTTCAGGGGCAATGCACCCAACAATGATAAGACAGGTTTGTCACCTGGCCTGGCCTGCCACGTTGTTGCTGGTGAGTTGCATCTGCGCTCAGTAAGGCGCAGCAGCTCCCACAGCCGCATGGAGAAGGGGTACCGCTACGGTTACCACTTCAGATTGACATCATGGCGCTGTTGCAGTGCTGTCCTACATGTCTACCCCAAGGGTCCTGGGGCCTGGGGTGGGAGTGAGCGGCGGTGCACGCGCCACCGTGTCGGGCCCGTCAGCCAACCTCCCCCCCTGGGATACCGCGCCTTGAGCTGGGCTGGCACGGGATCTATGCGGAGCCTGTTGCATAGCCTCCTTACTTCGCTGCGCGCATTGTGCGCGCGGTTCCATGGGCACGTGCACACACGTGTATGTGTGTGTATGCCATCACGGTGACCACATGTGGACCCTTGCGTGCCCTTAAAGTGCAAGTAACTGAAGTACTAGTTCACAGGCGGTGGTGCAGGTGTGTGACGGCGATTGAATGCTTACCATACGCTGCAGAGTTGTTGCGGAACACCGCTTGGTGCAATGTAAGCTGCGAGTGGGTGTCTCCGGCAGAGGTGGCATACACTGCCCCCCCCCAACCTGTTTGCAACAAGAACGCACATGCCACAGTGTGCCACCCACACAGGCAAGTCATGCAATGACTCATGCCACACCAGGGAAGGCACCCTTCAAGTTAGAGGCCAACTGCTGCTGTGGCTGGTTGTAAGGCGCATCATGATGGGTGCGGTGCAGAGATAGTGTCATGGCCCAATGGTGCAGTGCTAACACTGTCAGGTGCGTGGTGGTGAGATAGCTGTTGCAGACAACCGTTACAGTAGTACAGCCAGACAATATGGCCAACATGCCGTGAGCAACTGAGGTGGGGGGCGCTCAAGAAGTGCTGTTTCTCAACTTGAACTGTGACAGTCTTTTAGTGCGGCTGTAGCTCTTGATCATTGCATGCCACTGCTGCAGGCTGACCAGAGACTGCAAGCCGTCCAGGTAGGTTAGCACTGCGCCATGCAGTGTGGTCCACAGTGGCACCTGGATGGATATGGCCACTCACCTTCTTTCTCAGCAGCAAACAGACCGTCGTCATTGTCATCGTATGCGCAGTTGGACTCGAACACAACATCACTGGCATCGAGGTCGCTGCTCTGCACGCAGAGTGCCCCACCTGTCAGCAAAGCACCCGCATACATCAGTGGACAGTGCGTGAAGAAATATGCAATCAGCATCGGACTGTGCTTCATGCAAATGGCACAAATCGCACCAATTGTTTGCGATGTTCGCGACAGGGTGGTTGTGGCAGATAGCATCCCAATGGCATGCTTTCACGCCCCTAGAATTATGCTGGCGCCCGGTGACCGCCACCTGTGCTTGCTCTCTCCCTCTCGATACTCACGCTGCTGCCGAGCTGGCCACTGCGGCGCGGCAGCAGCGGTCAAGCACATGGCCTGGTATCGTTTTGACCCAGCCACCATTTGTTCCTGATGGAGTTACTGTTACAACTGGGCAGAGCCACGTGTCGCTTCTGTGCGTTAACAAACCCGAAAACCTGCGCCGTTGCGACGTGTCATGTAAATGCATTCAGAGACCAACACCCTCAGTAAATGACATCAGAACACAGGGTACATCGGATGAACTGCGGGTGCACACAACGTGCACCAAGCAGCAGCCGCCCTAGGGTTGGCACAACAGACCATCATGGGTACGTGCCGGCTATAGCTACAACTTGAACTTCCTCACCCTTGGTGGCGATGTTGTGCCGCATGATTACACCAGTCAGGGTCGTCATGCCTCCATCACTGATGCTTACGGCGCCACACGATCCTGTTCCTGTTAGGCGGGTCACAAGCAAGGTGCCACCCATTCATGACATTTGTCATTCACCTGGTGCCTATATTCACTCACGGTGCGGGCACTAGTTATCTCACAACATTTGGGCGAAAATTTGCATGGCAGTGTAGCACCCCCCCCTCCCATGTATCTCTCCCACTTGACGTAAAATTTTGGCATGGTACACCCCCATGTGTGCCTGCACGCAAACTGCACCATGGCAGCACAACATCAAGGCTGCACAACACTTACCTACATCAGAGTCATTAGTCGATGCCTCGTTTCCAATGAATGTGGTGTCCCTTATGACAGCGTCCCCGCTGGAGTAGTACAACCCGCCACCCGTCCTGCCTGGTGGCGCAGGTGCCGCAGCTCGCAGCGTTCATGTCAAGTCTGAGAGCATGCGCAAGGCTTACTGTGGCTCGTTGTCGTAAACAGTGCCAAAACAGCACCAGCGTTGATGACGCACACACGCATGATTATGATTCTCGTCAGGTCTGCTGCGACTGCAGGCCCAAGCACATCAACCCGGCGCCCTGCACCAGCAGTCAGTCTGCTTCATGCCTGTGCTGGTGGTGCCGAGCATTCACTGACGCTGGTCAGGTACACCAGCTTTGAATACTACTACCGTCTTTGTAGTAATAGGCACGCAAGACACCACAAGCTGTCGTGGCAAGCGAACACTGCACCAGCACAGTGGACACCTGCCTGCTTGATTGCCTTCGAAGTGGCAGCCGCTCATGTTCAACGAACCACCATAAGCGTGCACCCCGGCGCCACCTGCAATGGAAGCAACAACACGTGTGCAAAGGCCAGCCAATGCGATAAATCAAATTAAGTATCTTAATATCATACGAAGTACATTAAATGCTGCGACATGCAGCCTGAGGGTAGAAAGGTTTTCACCCACTCAGAGCACAGCTCCTGCATCCCCAGGCCACGGTGTGTGCGCGCGTGTGTGTGGCACCAACTTGGTGAGCGCATGAGGAGAGACTGTAGCGCGCCCGATGATCATAGTGCAAACTGATAAGTGGGAGAGTGCAGGATGTCATCAAAGTGCCAAGGTTGCCACCAAAAGTACCAGTTTGAAGGTGCCATTGACATGCCGTTCCTACCACATACCACTTCATGAAGTATTGTCTTGGGTGAGGCTCAGGCTTGAGGTTGCCATGAATGTGCCAAGTTGGACTTGAAAGTGCACATGTCATATTACAGTTGCATTTGACTGGTACTAAATTTTCTGGGCCAGATTTAGGGAGCCACAGTGGGCAGCACCGCGAGGGCTGAGGATAGCCTGAGAAAAGTTAAGAGAGAGGAACCCAGTGGTTCTGCCGTGCCTGAGGCAACCGCGCCCATGCACGAAGGCTAACACCCGCTCTGCCACACACACAATCAGTGTGGCCCCGTGCACTCAACTAGCATCAGGCTCAGTGACAATGCAACTGTGCGCGATGGCACGCCACGTCACGGTCGGCAGCGTGCTACCCTGACAGCCCACAGAATGTGCAGCCTGCTCCAGTGGACACACCCGTGCACATAATTATGTAACACACTAACTTGTGAAGTGTAATGTAAGCACGCACATGCCATAGACTAGAGGCTCAACAGAGACCATGCCTCACATGAGAGACTAGAACCTCACATCCTAGTCACTTGCGGTTACAGGCCACCTACCACTGGCACGATTGTGCACAAGCGCCACGCCAGTTAAGGTGGCTGCTGAATCACTGATAGACATGCCGCCGCCGGACGTCGTTCCTGTGGTGCAACATCAGCAAGTGTAGGTGACACACTGTGTATCGCCACAAATTATAATGATAACATCAACAGAGCGAGATGCAGATGCCAGACATGTGTTTCAGGATGCAGAAACACACTGAGTGTATTACTAAGTTACACTCGTGTCTGCACAGTTCTTGGTGCTGGCATGCGTCCATGTGCGCCTCAGAGTCTCACCCCTGTTTGTGCACCGTTGGACCAGGGGTTCGAAATTCTGCTGATACCACTGCCACAATAGCACATGCTTCCTGAGAGTCTGCACACTGTATAGACTCAGCTGTGGAGGTAGTGCGTGAAGCCACTGAGTCAGCAACCTTACACAATCACAACCCGCATGCATAAAAATTAAATGAATCAGATGGCATGATGCCTACCGCGGTTGCCGTCGAGGGTGGAGTTGCTGATCACCAGATCTGTGACGTTGACGGCGCTGATGGCACCTCCTTCCCCTGTTGAGGGTCATTGCCGTGCATGGGTTAGGAAACGTTGCCCGACCGCTAAGGCGAGTAAGACTCTGCATGCAATCACAAATTTAACTACACGTACTTCGTATTGAGTTGGAGGACACTTTGACATAGGGGCTTAGCAAGCTGCATTGTTGGAGTGCCGTTGAAAACGGGCATGCACGGCCAGGTTCCACACTCGAAAATTCGCGCTTTGGCCAGACAACGCAAACTACGCAGCACAGGCAAAGCAGGCACCTGCAGCGCGCTCCACCGGGAAGGGGGGGGGGTGCTGATATATCTAGCACATGCGAAGTGTGTGACGTGCTGACCTGTTGCAGTGTTTTCCGTGAACGTGGACCCTGTCACTGCAGCTGCCCCACCACTGAAGTACACTGCGCCTCCATCTGCGTGAGCGCAGGGAACGGCGTCGACGACGTAGGTACCTAGACGTCAGAGCTGGGTGTCAGACGTCGCCGAAGTAGACTCTTTGGAACCGTTGTGACTGCCTGCGGTCAGCACTGCTGGGTACACTTCATACTACAAGAAGTACCTTTCGTTTATTCTCCAAAGCCTGAGGGCACGGAAGGCCCGTTGTCGACACATAGGGGGTGCACTGGCAGCCATGTCGGAGTCAGATGCAGCGTACAGCAGTGTCAGAAAAAAGCAGGCAAGGCAAGGACTACCACTAGGTACGGATTATGAGAAAGTCGAAACGAACTGAAAGTCAAGACGAGACGTTTTTTCCTAGAAGTGAGGTACCTCGACATGGTTTCGTACTAAGAAAGGGAGGCCACCCCACTTGTAGCGCTTGAAATTTTGGCATAGGCCTGTCAATTTCTTGTCAGAATTGAACCATGTGGTCATGAGTTACAACTTCAACAGTGGCTGAACTTGAAGTTGAAGTTGGGGAAGATATTGAAGTTACAATGTTTAAGTTAGCTACTGACCATGTGGTTCACTTTTGACAAAAAAATTGACACGCCGATGCCAAATTTCAAGCGCTACAACGAGGGCGCCCTCCATTTCTTAATCCGAAGCCATCTTGAGGTACCTCACTCGAGGAAAACCGTCTCGTTTCGATTTTCAGTTCGTTTAGACTTTCTCAGAATCTGTACCTCCACTGAGCGGCTCAGGCAGCAGCTCCTCCTCAACCCCACTCCCATCTACACCTCTCATACCACCCAAGCCTCTTGATGAGCCACTAACCCCAGCTTCTGCCATAAGCCGCGGATTTATGACCCGCTGGGAGATGCCCACCTGCAACGCCACAAGTAAACTAAAAATGTGTGCTGAAGTGTAGTATACTAAAACATACTACGTAATAACAGCCATCTGATGCGGCTCTGCGTTGTGACTTCGCAGTAAGAACGGCTTCCTCCAACGGCCCCCTTCAGCCTGCCACCCTCAGTACACTGTGGGCACTGTGGCAGAGTGTACCCAGAGCACATGCTGTACAAGAAAGTGTGCAGTCCGGATGTACCACGTCACAACAGTTACTGGGTATTTGCGGCCGCAGCGCTACTGATGCATTGCGTGACGCTCGACGACATCCATTCAAGTCAGAGGCGCAGTGCACAAAGTGCCCACCGTGTGCCACGTTGTGCTGGAACGCCGTGTTACTTATCACTGTTGTGCCGCCGCTGACATAAATGGCGCCACCAAGCCAGTGCAGCCCTGCTCAGCGGCAGCCGCATCAAAGAGTGGGGAGAGCCAGCGCGAGACAAGAGGTGAGCACAAATGCTGTGGGGGAGCTTCGGCTGTGGCCAATCAAACGCCAGCGCGCACATGGGCCACATGGCCAATGAGAGTAGACACACTGCCAGCCCGGCACATGGTCTGCGGTCTGCGAGCAACAATGGTTGAGGCAAGCTTCAGTGTCACTGAGTAGAATCTGCACTACGGTGTGACTTTCATTTGGTGGGTGGGATCGTCCCATGTCTGTCTGATCCTGCAAGTTCAACTTGGTCGTGCAGGCCTGTACAAGTACCACTGGCACTGCACTCGCTTCGCGGCAATGCACTTGCTGTGCGGTACCTTTTTGGTGCAGCACCTCAGGTCCTGCAGCCAGCAAGACTGAGTACCGTTTACAACACCAGTAGTATAGCACGACACACGCGGGCAGCATAAGCGTGTGTGCCACCAGAAAATATTGTGCACACTGTCACACTAAAGTCTGGACTTTCACACCCCATTGCACCTCTGAGTCACTGCAGCAGCAGTGCGGACACCTCACTGCAGCACTCACTGTGGGTGCCACAGTACAGCTTGTGTGCCACGCTTCAAGGTCTACAGGCTCATTGGCACCTGTGCAACTCATAGAAAGGTGTACTGGCTTGCCAATGGATAGGGCCCAACTTGAAGGAGCCAGGAACGCTGCATACTACTTCTATTAGTAAAAAGTAGGTGGCTTAGCTGCTACTAGCGCCTAAGCCAGGCGTGACAGGTAAAGAGTAACTCGGAGCACAACAGCACTGCGTATGTCCTTGCGTGAGGGGACCGCAATGCGCAAAAAAGGCAGCAACAGGATCTGGTCTGTAATCTCCCACGCTGAGCACTGTACTACTACCATTAATGCTATAACACGGCAAATAATACTATTCGTAATTACCGGTTACCGTAGTAACTTGCAGTCACTACCTGGCCGTGAAGCCGTTAGGGCTGCTTCATCATTGGACTCCAAGGTGGAACACTGGCATTCATCAGTAGGGACATGTGTGCAGTGATACATCGCAGCAGGCCCGGCCCCGTAACGCGTAAAAGTGCCGGAATGCGCATTGCCAAGTAGCACAAGCTAGCTTCCACACAATGTGACAGTTGTACTACATGCATGGACGCACCTTCATACCCTGTCAGGTCAGCACCCTCAGGCGGTGGGGAGTGTGTTCCTAAAAAACGGCTGCCTTCCACCACCAAACTGCAGCCGATACATGCCATGGCTCCTCCCAGCACGTGCGAATCGTTCGGTATTGGTGCATCAGCGGGCCAAGCTGGCACACACGTCGTCAGGGTCGAGTCCCGGATGGCGACTTTTAGATTGGAGCCGGCGGCGCCGCCCCTAGCAGCAAAGATGGCCCCGCTGCCCAGAGTCACTGCTCCAGGGAATAATTCAATGTCATCATGCATATCGCACAGTGTCATAATAAAAGCACGATAGGTATAATACAATAATTGTTGACCATCAACAATTTTGCTGACAAACACGAAGTACAGTGTACTCGCAATTTCAGGCAGTTTGATTTAAGGCGGGGTCTGTGGCTGTGTCACACCGTTCACATGATCCTGTATGATTGCATACTAAATGGGCATTAGATTTTAGACGCACCTCGATTTAAGGCGGGGATCAAGCGGGGTGACACTACCCCGCCTTAAATTGCGAGTACGCTGTGAATATAATAATGTACTCACTGACACGCCGTGTAATATCGGGTAGTTATTGATTTTCTTCAAGTATTCGTGAACTGCACTTACTGCTTGTAATCATACAGGGTGACACTGTGTACCATATGCAGTACTGCAACTGTGTTTGAGTCCACAGACACGGGGGCATTTTGGTATGGTGAAGACTGTGCTAAGTTTCTGACAGACTGTAGGACAACTTCCAAATACAAGCTCTTGGCAAATGCATCCCAGTGTGCTCTGAACCGGTTGCAACCCTAGGCTATCAAACACCTGGCTGCCCTCCATATTGCCAAATCTCCTTGAAGTACAGTAACACTGCTTCTCAGTGCTGGCTATCGCCGGATTATACACGCAATGGTATGCCATTAATCTCCCTATGAAAGCAGGTGGTTGACCTTTAAGTTTATTGCAGCTGCGGCTGCTACTGTGCTCAAGTTGCAGGCAAATAGCAAGCCAAGCACTTGGCAAGTCGAACCCAGCACCCAAGTCTCAGACAGACTGTCAGTGTTGGCACAACAGTTACTGCAAACCACCATCGCGGTGCACTGTGCCAGCACTTTGAATCATGATCATCATACTGTTTCAAGGCGTCATGTCCAACAAGCTTCAAACTTCCTGGAAGGCATTGAAGGGCTTGGCACTGTGGGGAGTGCCTGTTATTGTTATTGCCTAAGGCTTGAAGTTCCCTCAGGCTGAAGTTCAAGGTGAACTCTCTCGTGAGTTGTAGGCTGTCGCAGCTGCACTAAATTAAGTCACAAGTACTGACGTGTGCGTGCAATGAACGAGCAAAACAAACTAAAATTCAAGGCTTTAAGCCTGCATCATGATACACCAAACGCACTGGCAGTGGCATTATTTTGCCTCCATAGCTCACCTGGCAGTGTGTCCAGGTTGTCATCCAATTCAGCTGCAGCAGCTGTTCCCAGTATGCCGGCACTAGGGGCATAGGTGCAAGCGTCCACCACCACACCTTCAAGCAGGATGCCCCCCCCGCTACCCTCAGACTCTGAGTAGATGATTCCGCCATTTGGAGCAGCACCTCCAGTGAGCGTCACATTATACAGTGAGAGAGACGCTGCGGCCTCCAGCTCGAAGAGTCGCATCTTCCCGCCGCCGTCAATGGTTGACACTCCAGCGCCTGCCGCCACCACCGTTACTGAGGTGCCTGCACCCAGCACAATGCTGGACGCAAGGGTGATGCTAGCTGCTGCCCATGTCACAGTGAATATGCCGTCCGTGCACGTAACCGAATCTGCCAGCTCAGCTGCTGTGGCTGTCGTGGACACGGCGATTTCTTGGCTGATAGGTGCGCACTCTGCGGCATTGCATGACACGGCAGCGGCTGCTGCGTACACAGCCGCTAGCCACAGGCTGCTGCGGCACGTCATGCCAGGGAATCCAGGAATCCGATACAGCAATGATTATCCAAGTTACAGCCACTGGCAGGTGGTCCCAATGGTCACCGTGCAGCAGCGGCTGCAGCACCCGGAATCGGAGCCTCAGTGTGCCGCGGCTGCCGTGCAGATGCCTGCCACAAGAAAAGCAAGGGCAGAGGAAGAGATGCCGTTGGCGGGGTGACACTATCAGAGACGACGCCGGGTGCAACACTCACCTCTGATGCTATGCTTACCCGCACACGGCGGTCCTGCCTGCATTCAGATGCTGCAGCTTATAAGTTCCCGCCGCCTTCAAAGTTTGCGTCCGAATTCCCGTCGAACTCACCTAGTAGCTTGAACACAGTGGCGGCGGGCCACCGCCGCTGCCGCTGCTGCTGACGTACGTGCAGTACGGGTTGTCGACAGCGGTGGAGGGTGATGCCACTTCCGCTTTTCAGGCGTCTGGCTTACCAGTCCACACCCTGTTTTGTGCCTGCTGTTGCCGCGCAGTTTGCCGCCATGCACGGGGTTTGCTGGCAATTTTGAACCCGTAGGACCCCCCAGGGCCCCAACGGGCTCCGAATCAGATCACCCCCTCTATTAACGCCATTCTCCTCCGACATCGATCTCCTGTTGAAATCGCTTACACGAACATCGGGCCCTGGTGGAGCCCGCATGAGCTCAAGCTCAGCCGCGGTGCCCAAGGCCTGCACACCCCAGCAGCACTCGGCACAGAGGCTAGCCGCTGAGCCTGCTGGTGTTTACAAGCATGTAGAGCGTGGGGCGGCTACGACGCCCACGCGTGTGCAGCAGCGCGCCAGGATGGCCTGTGCTCGAGCAAGCACCAGTAAAAACATGTGACAATTTCAAGGGTCAAAAAAATTGCTGCAGCAGCAGCTAGCAGCAGCGGCTGGGTTGGAGCGCTGGAGAGGCATGACTGGCCAGACTGAACAGACTGGATGGCTTCACTGCCATTCTGGAGTATGAGGAACTGCGTACTGTTGGGAGCCTGGTGGCCGCTGCCACGTGGAGGTGGGTGCATCTACACATACATACAAAAAAAAATCACACTTTGGTATGGACAGTGTTGGCAACTTGTCGTGTCCCAGTGCTGCCACTAGCGACCTGGCCGCTGGCACGTGCACAATGTCATAGTGGGTTGTGTTTGGGTTTCATGCCGGGCTGTAAAGTGTGCAGTCCCTGGCAAACTGTTGCTGCTGAAATGTTGAAACTGCATCATGGGTACAACGAAGTGAATATTAGCGTCCAGTTATATGCAATGCCATGCTGCACTGCACTGGATGAACTGCAGCCACATCCCCGCATGTAAGTTTTTCCATTATTATACTTGCCTCGCAACATGTGCGCAGCAGCTTGCAAACTGGTTTGGTGCTGTACCTGCCACAGGCTGGGCAGCATTTTGCACTGCTAGTGATAAGTCACAGCGTTGAAATTTTTCAAAATACGGCGTATAACGTATTTGTGTAACGTGTTTTTATAAATACAGCGTAGAAGTTTTGTGTACTTCTGTCCCTACTCAGTAGATTTTGCTCAAACTTTGTAATATGGTACCATTAGTTCCATAAGTATTTTCCCTATTGCACATAGCAGACAGAAAAGTTTTGCGCATGACTTTACTGGTGCC
>JAULBY010017690.1:0-20151 GCA_032358315.1 Ophiocytium majus
GCCGTGTCCTGATGCAGCGAGAGCGCCGCCTGACGGTGGCGCTTGATCATGCCGGGCGTCGCGGCCGTCACCGCCCCGGCTGTCCGTGCCTGGGTACGGGCTTGAAATTTGCAGCCTATATACACAGGTCTGTGTAAGGCATGATGTCATGTGTGCGCATGCACAACCTCTGTTTTTGCACGCGGCTTGGCGCAGGGGCACCGCGGCAGGGCGCTCTGTCTCATACATTCATAAGCAAAACAACACCGTAGTGTGTGTGTCTAATGTACCTCCATTGGGCGAGGGAAAGTGCATCATGACTTGACACAACGCACACCTGTCTCCCTCGAAAGAAAGATAGGAAAAACGGGTTTTGCTTCTCCACCAGCGTTTTGGCCAGCTTTGGAACGGTGTCGTCCCACACACAATTTCAGACAACTGCCCGAAACAATGGTGTACCACCAGAGTTTGGTCAGCTCTGTTACGGTGCCTCGAGCGAAGCCGAGGCATTGTTTCAGACAACATCCAAACAATGGTGAAAAAAAAAAAAGTAGTGGCCAGAAAAACTGGTCACAACACCCCACTGGGGGAGTGCGCCAGGAAAAAACTGGCCACCCCCTGCATACCATGCATGCATGCATGGTCCAATGGATCCATGCCGCCGGCTGCATGTCACATGTGTCATGCTCCTGTAGGTCCACCAACACACACTGGGGAGCCACCACCGCGGGAGCAGCCACCACCACCGGACCACAACGAGAGGCGAGCGGGGCGTCAGAGTGGGCAGGCCGGCCCGCCATAGGATAAACCGCCGTCTGGAGTCCCTACCTCACATTGCCCATGCGCATGCCAGTGTCCCCTATCGCAACTGAGCGCACTTGCTGTCTTGTGAAAGTACGTTGGCAGCGCAGGCACTGGCAGCTCATGCCGGCACAGCGCATCTCTGACCCTTTGCGGTGCTGGCATAGTATGGGCACTTGGCGGCCTCTGCTAGCATCATGGCGAGCCTGCCACAGTAACACGTGGTCGTCTTTTTACAGGGCTTCGGTACTTCTCCTGGGCATGCTACACATCTCCGCACCTGCTTGCTTGTAGGAAGAGAGGGACAGCAGGTCTGCTTGGTGGAGAGCCCAGGGGTGCTGTTGGGGGGGGGGCTCAGCCCGCCGGCTTGCCTCGGCCTCGAAGACCACAGCTACAGGGCCGCTGCGCACAGCCTGCACGCACGTGAAGTGCGCACCTGCTGACTCAAGGGTCATGTTGAAGATGCTGTGTCTCGGCAGCCATGGGTGACGGGCACCCACAACCTGCCATTGTCTTCAAGTTGAACTTCAAGGCTTGGGGCAATACCCCTACCGGCTGGTCATCATAGACCCCCCACAAGCGGCCAACACGCTGCAACAGTCTGCAGCAGTGCCAGCGTACAGTACAAGCTGTCTCTCGACCTCCTACGCTGTATACATGCCCTCATCGCGGCTGGTTCCAGACATTACCAGAGCCTGCAGACACAGTGTTGTGAAACTCTCACTTGCCGGCATCCAGGCTCAAGCGAGTGCACAGGGACAGCATGGCATTGAAGGGCAAAGGCTGGTGTTTTGTGGTCAGGTTCCCCCACACCAGACAGCCCTGACCGGGGCTTCTGCCACCAAGTAAAGCTGCATTTTACAAGTGTAAACTTGATGTGCAAACAACGTGGCTGGCCTTGCAGGCTCTCGGCAGCAGCACACACACTATACAGTGGTGGATTGGCAGGATGGAAACATGCACAGCCCCCCCCCCGCGCGGCACGCAGATCAGACAAGACTGCACCCGGCAATGGAGCTGCTGCTGAGCACTGTTGTTGCACTGCTGCTGCTACTGGTGCTTAGCACCGCTCCTGTGCGCAGGGGAAACTGCCCCAGCAGCAGCAGTGCTTGAGCTCTCACGCGCCCGACTGCATTGCAAGTTCAAGTTGAAGTTCAAGTGCAGATGCCACTGCCGCCTCCGTGTCATGCTCATTGGGGTCCAGCGAGGGCATCCTGTGTGTGTGTAGGGCGGCGGACAAGCATGCAACCACATGAGAACCACTGTTTCAACAGGCAGCGGACAAGTATGAAACCACATGAGACACAGTATACTAGGTAATCTATTTGCATTTATGCCGCTATCAAACCCCGTTTGGTGTGCGAAAAGTGCACCATGGTCCGCGGCTGAAGCAGCATGTCCAACAAAGACACCTCATATTGTAGCATAGGGCGGCGGCAAATGACAAGCACATGAGAACCCCTGTTTGCACTTGTACTGTTACTGAACTCCGCTAAGGGCGCGGAAAGGCTCGTGCACATGGCAAGTAGAAGCATGTACATACCCACATACTTGTAGTATACTACTAATATGTGGGTTCATGCATGGGTCGTTCTTTTGGGAAAGGGACGCGGAGGGGGGGCCAGTGTACCCACCTGAATGCGAAGGATTTTGCCCTGTTGCGCAGCACGTGCAGGCTCTTGAGGTTGACTCTCTTGGGGTGTCGCTTCTCGGAGGTGGGGCTGTCAACTGGTGAGGCGCACGCATCACTTGGGCCTGCTCAGCACCAGAGGGGTAGAGCAACAGCAGCGGTGGTGCTCAGCAGCGTGCTCAGCAGGAGATTCATGTGGTTTTTGCTGAGGCAGCACAGGGGTGAAGGCAGTACCCAGTGAGAAGCATGCCACTGTGGTGATGGGACACCTGCTCACTATAACCATACGACCATCTAGTGCCTATTCCTCTGCCCCTAAAGGTATGGCCAGTTAACCCTAAGCAACGTTCAATGCAAGTAATGTAACATGAAGTAGCATGTGACGACTCGTGTCAGGCTAATTTGACCCGTCCTCATAAGCATCCTTAGCCCTCAACGTTAGAGACTGGCGCAGCCTGGGTGAATTGGGGGCACTTGCTTTTGCCCAGGTGTACGCACCATCCCTTGGGTTCTGTCCTGGCATATTGTAGCTACTCTTACTGCAGTAGCTGGGCTCAGCAACCTGGTAACTTCTCTTTCGACCGCGCAACAGCCACCAGACCACAAATGGGCTGTGAAACAGCGCACTCCTGCCACAAGCCAGCACGCTCCTCCCTGGTGCACGGCTGGGTGCCCTTACAACACGCCCTGTTACAGAACTCGGTGACCAGCCAACCCTGTACATACCTGTCCCAATCAGCACGCTGTGTGCTCAGCTGGGTTGCGACACCAGCGCAGCAATGGGCCCCGCAGCAGCCCCGCAGCCAGCCGCTGCTGCCGCCCAGGAGCAGCTGCTGCCACTACTGCGCTTGCGCTGCTACTCCCAACTTCAACTCCAAACTACTGGTACTTCAATTATGCTGTGCGCAGCAGCGAGCGGCAGTCCACACCTGCTGCGCCCTCCGCCCCAAAACTCCTCAGCGTCCCCGCACCGCTTTTACCAACTCCAACTTCAACTTCTAAGTACTGGTAGTTTACATTGGTTTTCACGCGCTGCTACCCCCAACTTCAAGTCTGACCTACTAGTACTTGAATACAGTGTCTGTGCGCAGCAGCCTGCAGTGGCCCACACCTGCTGCTGGGCCCTTGACCACCGCCTCCTCCGCTTCCAGCGCTGCTACTCTCAGCACTTGCAACTACTGATACTTGACATCGATTTTCTCGCTGCTACTCCCAACTTCAAACGTCAACTTCAAACTACAGGTGGGCGTTGGTTTACGTAGTTGCCACTGGTTTTCAGTGTCCGTGCGCGGCAGCCAGCAGCAGCCTGCACCTGCTGTGCCCTCAGCCACCGCCTCCTCTGCTTCCAGCGCTGCTGCCGCTGCGGCGTGGGCCACTCGTCCCCTGGCCCTCCTGTTCCTTGTGCTCATGGGGGCCGTGGTTGGCGAGGGAGGGAATTGAGACACCAGGGCCTCTATGGCCGCAATGAAGTCTTCGTCCCTCTCCAGGTGCTGAGCAGCAGAACAGAGTACAGAATCATGTGGGATGGTATATAGTTAAGAGGAGTATGGTGACCAGGGCCTCTATGGCCGCAATGAAGACTTCGTCCCTCTCCAGTGCTGAGCAGCGGTACAGAGTACAGAATCATGTGGGATGATATATAGTTAAGAGTAGTATGGTGACCAGGGCCTCTATGGCCGCAATGAAGGCTTCGTCCCTCTCCAGGTGCTGACCAGCCGAAGAGAGTACAGAACCATGTGGGATGGCATATAGTTAAGAGTAGTATGGTGACCAGGGCCGCTATGGCCGCAATGAAGTCTTCGTCCTCTCAAGGTGCGGAGCAGCAGAAGAGAGTATAGAATCATGTGGGATGGTATATAGTTGGAGTACTAGTATGGTTGGCCTATGGGCGGTGGAGTGCCATGCGCATATGGGATCGTGGATGATCAATGCCGTAGGCTTACGTGCTGGTAGTGTCATACAAACAGCAGCAAGAGTGAGGCGCTTGAATGTAGGTGTAGGCATGCGCTCCACAACATGGGCCCACCAGCGCACATGCCAGCAAGGGTCACATACACATGTCACGTCAACAACAATGAGTTGGCACGCTGTACGTGCTTTGTTTGCAGCAAGGGTGAGGTGGTACAACGGAGGCATGAACTCAGAAACATGGCCATGCCAGCAAGGGTGACACACACACACCTGAACAACAACGAGTCGATAGCCCGTACCTGCTTTGTTTGCGGATCGAAGCACGCGTGGAGGACGCTGGCCCGCGGCTGCTGCCAGTGCTGCGCCGGCGGCACCTGGCTGTGCGCACACCTGCCGCCAACGCACAGAAAAAGGCACACATCCATGAGGCCATTGGTGAGCATGGGCAAATAAAACACACACAAACACACACAAAAAACACCGGTAGAAAATGATGCCCTGTGAATGTATTTACACACGCAGCAATGGTGTGTGTGTAGGGACCCCAGAGGGCGGTATACTCTACGACGGGCCGGCCTGCCGACACGGACGCGCCGCACGCCTCGCATAGCCAGTTCCTGTCATGTTGGCCCCCAGTGGTGGTGTGTGCAGCGAATATGCGAGTAGGCTCTGTTTGATCCAGTAGATGAGTGCTGTGGCAACATGCCATGCTTACATTAGAGTGCACTGTGCTGAGCACTGCCTTGTCAGCTAACAACAGGGGACGGTGTGTTGTCATGGTGTTTCCCACTCATGCACGCGCCATGTGCACAGGGGTTTCCGCGCCCTAAGCGGAGTTCAATAGAAGCACAGTACATCAACTTGTATGTGAAGTACATACTTGGAGTATATGTGCACTGCTGTGTGAATGCATACATGTACATATTTCGGATATAAACTTGAAGCATGACATGTACCAATATGCCCTGGTGACCTTCAGCTCTGCAACAATTGTTTGTTGAAGTAATTGTTGAATTTGACTGCTGCCAAACACACCAGGACGACACCCCTCACCAGCGACCTGGGTGTGGTGTGCCCGTCAAGCCCAGAAACGGAAATGACGTTATTCGCGCATCACTTGCAGTTGGCCACACATATGCTTCTGAGGTACTTCAATTACTTCAAAAGTGCAAACGCCATTTCATGCCACGGCTGACCCCCTCGCTTCTCCTACATCCAGCATGGCCGAGTCCGCTGTAACCGCCAATACAGTACACAAAGGTTGATACTAACTTCCAGGTAGTACCATCATCAAAGTCCGACCTCCTTCTAGGGCGCAAAAAGCCCTGTGCACATGTGTGCACGACTAGAAAAGGCATGATCCAACATGCTGCCTCCCCTGTTTCTAGCCGACAAGATCACAATGCTCAGCAGCTTGGACTCTTTTGTAAGCCCAGCATAAAGCTACAGCACTAAGTATGCTGCCAGCAGTCCGCAGTCTCACGTCCAGGGGACCAGTAGTGCATGCAAAGTGTAATTGGAGAGAAGCTAGGCAACCAGCACTTATTGCAGCACCACGCTGCTGCTTCCTGGCACACCGTGCGCTGCTGTTCCTGCTGCGTGCTTAGGTGGTGCTGGTGCGGCTAGGCAGCACTGCTGCTGTGCACGGCCTCTGCTGAGCACACATGCCGCTGAGCAACTTATTCAACATGCACGGCCAATGCTACGCCTGCACAGTGCCTCTTCTGTGAGCACCACCTTCCGCTGGGTACAGTGTCTGCTGAGCAAAGCCTGCTGCTGAGCACAGCTTCTGTGCACAGCCGCTGCTGAGCGTAGATCACTGCTGAACAGTGAGCACAGATCACTGCCGAACACGCGCACACACTGCTAGAGGCATGCAGCTTTAACCAACATGCTAGCAGTGACTGCCTGCGTGCAGAGCAAAAGCGGGGACGAGCCAAATGCTGAGCAGTTTTTGGGAGCCCGGCAAGGTCAACATAGTTACTGACTGATACACACAGCTTGTGCTGAGCACAACCTTCTGCTGAGCAGCCTTCGCTCACCGGTGTGGCAGCGCCCCAGGCGGCAGCCCCCCCCCCGTGCCAGCATTGGGATACTCGCACGCCGAGTCCGAGAGAGACCGCCTGGTGTGGTCGCCACAGCCGTCTCCTGTGTCCGCTGCCGCTGCGCCCACACCCGCCGCCGCTGCATTGCCCCTTGCCCGTGCTGCTGCTGCTGTGGGTGGCTCCAGCTGTTCAGCAGTAGAGTCCTGCGCCTGTGCTCAGCAGCGGGCAGTGCGACCGTGGCACACAGGTTGGTGTTCAGTTGTGTCTGCAGTGGGTGGTGCTGGGGGGTGGAGCGCGTGCTGTAGGGTGAGTTGGGGTGCGCCAGTCTGCAAGTGTTGGTCTCGCACAAGTATGGTGGATACATGCTGTAGTACAATGGCAAGCAGCGAGTGCTGTTTCGCGCCAAGACAGAAGTGCCGGTAAAACGTGGGCACGTGCCAGCACTGGAACGGCACAAACACTCACGGCCAGTCGAGCCCTAGCTGGATGTCACTCAAGCATACACGCTTGCAGAACTTTCCTGGGCTTACAGCTCCCAGCTTTGAGCGTATCATCAGCTATAAGAGGCGTTGCCATGTCACCGAGAGGAGGGCGAGCTGGAGCAAGCTGACATAAAACTGCGGCTATCATGGCGAACTTTAGTCATCCCTTCGCCGTCAAAAAACACCCCGCTTCCGCACCGCAGCCGCCTCTCTAGTATGCATATAGCTATACCCACATAGTTGTGTATATATCCTGTACATATATATATATATATATGCACATATACATAAGGCTGGCTGGCTGCCGCACGCCGTCATCCATTCCACATGGGGTTGCTACACACGCAGACGTGTTCATGAACACAGTAAACTCACTCACCCCTTCCCCATCAAAAAACACCCGCTTCCGCACCGCAGCGGCCTCCCTCGCCGACCCCGACACCCTCGAAGGCGGGGATATGCTCCTGTCCACATACATGGGGTTCCTTGCCGCAGATGGAGAAGTTGAAGTTCGTGACGGCGGCGAAATGCCCCTGTCGTCATATGTGCCCAGCATTGCGTTTCCGAATGACTTTTCCGCGCCACCACCGAAGCCCCTTTCGGTGCCAGCGGGTGCGCCGTTGTTGCCGCAGGCGCTGTCGTCGTCTGCCTCTGAGTCACTGGAGTCCTCGCTGAACAGCATGCCCACGTCCCGCTCCAATTGGCTGCGCACATGGGAGCGGTTCAAACGTGGAACACAGTGCACTCACGATTTAGTGCGGGGTAGTGTCGACCCCCCCGGCACCCGGCGCTAAAGCAAGACCCGCACGAAATCAAATAGGGCATTGTGTATTGTTTATACAGAATACTGTGGTCTGTGACAGGTATCTCGGCCCTGCACGAAACCGCATACCACACTAATTTAAAGCGCGCTAAATCGCGAGTGCACTGTAGTGGTTTTAGCGGTGGTCCTGCTGCTTCTGAATCGCTGGTGTCTTGTGGCTGACACCGCCCATGGCCTTGCAGCCACACCTGGCAAGATTATTTGCTCACTGCAAGTGGGCATCGCAGCACCTCATTGAACACTCTGTTGCTGAAGTTTACAGCAATAATGCACCCCTACCGTAGCCCTCAACTGCAGCACGAACCAGAGTGTGGAACATATTTGTGTGGTGCGCTTTTACTGGTGCGGGTGTGCACCCTACACACGTCCCGCCTGGCATGACTCATACCGCCAGCAGCTGGGCTAGCCAGCCCTCTCTTTTCCAGCAAAAAGACTTTATTTCCAACCGACAAATTTCTTTCTTGCTGAGCAGGGTTGGGGCACTGCGCAACTGTACTCACAGGAGGCTGGGGGTGTCGACAGACCCCCGCGAGCCCAGCGCCCCTCCAAGCATGGAGATTTTACGCCTGGCCGCGGCGCAGCAGCAGCACAAGCAGCAGCAGCAGCAGCAATCAGCACTTATAGGCAGGCTAGCATGGCTGTTGGCGGGCGCCTGAAGTCCTGCCGAAGAGCAGGGTGTGGTGTGTACCGCAAGCAGCCGGGTCAACAGGTCACGACATCAGCGCCACACACGCCACCGACGGCGACTGCAGCCGCAATGGTGCTTAGCCCGGCAGGCTAAGGTCCGATGGCGCACAGGCGTCAGCAGCCCGTGCTATAAGAGAGAGGGTGCTGCCTGTCTGCGCCATAAAGTGGCGTCTGCTTGCTGCTCGAGGTGCGTGCCCTGAAGCACGTTTTGTGAACCAACGCACTCAGGACTCTGCTGTTGCCGCCTAGAGGGGCAGGCGACGGCGACAGCAGCAGCTCACTAGCCACGGCACGCTGCTGTCACTGCCAGACCCGCCACAGCACCGCTATCTCGCTATCTGTCGCTGCTGCCCTGCTGGAGCACACTCTCAGGGGACCCTGGGCTGCCCGGTTCAGTGACAGGCATGCGTCCGCGAACAAAAACGGCTCCGGCAACGCACCTGCGCCTAGCAGCGAAGTCTGACTTATCCGCCATGGTGCTGCCGCTGCTGCCCCCCCGCGCCGCCAACGTTGTCGGTGCCCCAGCGCCTCTCCCCAAGCGTCGTGCGTGCCCCCAGTGTGACTCCTTTGGCCATGGAACTGTTTGGGGCCGCTTCCTGTGCAGCGTTCCTGCAGCGCTGAGCAACTCTTGCTCAGCAGCAGTTGCTCAGCAGCAGCAACAACAGCTGCTGCTGAGCAAACAACTGCTGCTGAGCAACAACGCCGGGCGACGGACTCGACGAGAGCTGTGCTGAGCACTGCAGCTTTGCAGGGGCGCCGCCGTCATGTGGCCTACTGCCTGGTCTCCAAGTTCCAGTCACGCCCCCCATACCACTTTTTCGGAGGGAAGTTTTTCCTGGTACTATTCCGGTCCAATACCGAGGGCGCCAGTGCAAATAATTGAGCGAATGCCGCGCTTGGAACGAAGTATCAGTTTGCAAATCACGCACATTTTTTATTTGCCACCACAGTGAGTCCAACCACCCAACCTTGGGACAGCCAAGAGCCGCCACTGCAGTTTTCAAAGGCATTGCACATGCACCAACTTGCAGTTCTGAGAGCCAAGAGCACAAAGCGCGCAGCTGCGGCAGTGGCAAGTTCACAGCAAACCACAGTTGTCTGGTCCAAATGGACAACCCAGTATTTTGCTGGTTGGCAAAGGCTGTGTCAGAGCAGGTGCCAGCTTGTGCGCTATGTGCCGCACACTGGCCAGAAGTGTTTGAGCCTGCGTAACCTCTGCTGTGTGCCCGCAATGACATGCACTGGTGCTGCACATCCAGCACGGGGCATTCAATTCCTTGTTGAGCACGGCACCGCAGGCTGGAGCGGAAGTCAACCAAAGAGCACTGCAAAGCTGTTCAAGTAAGCACTACTGGAGTTACTTCGGCACATGTGGCTGAAGTACTGTATGCAGTTGCACGCTTGCAAAGCAAGAAGCACGAATGGGCAGCCAACCATGATGTGGTGTCACATTTATGTTTCGCGCACCTATGAGAGGCCTGCCATGCATGCATTTGTGTGTAATAAGTGTACTTTGGTCAACACTCCCGTGGTCTTACGTACGTACATGCCCTCAGGAGTAGGTGGTGCAAACCACGCGTACCAAAGGCCAGTCGCTGTGGCCTGTGCAGGTGCATTGGCGCTTTCCTGAAAACACTGTGCACCACAGAGGCTGCCCTGAACGCTTTTTACACAACGCGCGGTTACACGAAAGCGCGGTGCGCTGCCAGCCCGGATGGATCAATACCCAGCCGAATGCCTACACACTACATAGCAAGCGCCGCACAACAAAGAGCGCCGCGGCTGCTCCCCACACACCCTGCCAGGCACCTGCTACATTGGACAGGTAAGTGGCACCAGCAGGAAATGATGTTTTGCGGGGCCACGTGTGCAGTGGGGGGCCAGCAACGCAATGGCCAGAATTCCCTCAGGGGCACCACCACGCTGCCAGACGCTAAGCGACGCGGCTCCTAGCACCCACGCTGCCGCACTGGACAGCCGAACCCGCCAACTGTGCCGCTGACCCTGCCGTTACAACGCATCCCTGGGCACTGGTGTAGCTGCAGCTGCAGGCTCTGTGGTAGCTGCAGGTGCAGGCTCCTCCACCAACGCCATGTTTCGCATGGGAGCCAGCTCCTGCCCTCCCGCATCTGCCACGACCGCCATCATCTCCACAAGGCGGCACGTCAGAAACTGTGTGCGCCTGCGCGACAGCAAGCGGATGACCACCCTCCCGCCGCAGACGTCCATGTAGTCTTCAGGGGTGTCCCCGGCAAAGCCACCACGCACCTCCAAGCAGTCGAGCAGGATGCACACGTCTGCATGCTGCCAGGATGCGGGCACGTTGGTGATGGTGACCAGCTGCGGTTTGGCGTGCTTGCTCCGGGCTGCCGGGGCGCAGGCACGGGAGGCAGCGGGCGCCAGCAGCGGCTGTGAGCCAGCAGCAGGCACGTCCCGCATCAGGTATTTGCAGATGGCACGGGCGCCGTTGGGTGGACATGGGTATGTGCTGGTGCTCAGCAGAAGCGCGCAGCATGCGAAGGAGCCTTGACACTTGACTTTGACAGCGCACACATGTAGGTATTTCAGAGGGTATACATATTTCTAATAGGTACTTCAGAACAACTACATAGTAGATGTTTTTACCGGTGGTACTTGACTGATGATCATATGTACGGCACACAATGCTGGGAAGTTTAGCAGCAGTAGGTATGGCAGACCTGGCATGGTGCTCAGCAGCGTGGTATGCTCAGCAGCCCCCCCCCTCTCGTAACTTACAGTACAAGCCAGCACAGCACTGCCACAGGAGCCTTTGCGGCACAAATCGCCACATGGCAAAGCAAGGCGGGGTTCGCCCACCAGGTCACGAGTGACGGGTACACCTTCCGCTATGGGCGATCAGGGGGTACCGTGTGCACAATCGCCGCTGCCTGGCATGACTGATTTCACCACTGACAAGGTAGCTCCAGGTGCTGTGATTGATGCGCACCTTGTATGGGTCAGGCAGCTCAAACCGGTTGCCCAGGATGGCGCGTAGGGGCGCCTGCATGGCGCGCATGCGTGTGCCATCGGCACCAACTGGGCCTGCAGACCATGACAAGCACAAGCAAGACAACGGAATGAAGCGAGCGTCATTGTTGCAGAGCAGCACGGGAGGCGGACATGCTACCATTGAAGTGAGGGAGCCAGCGCTGCAAAGCCCAGCCAAAGCAGCATGTTGAATCGTGAAATTAACTTTCTTTTCTCACATGGACTCTCGTCCTTACAGAGACAGCGGTTTCAAACCCTTAACATGAAAGCAGCCCCGATGCCTGGAATCGTTTTATGAACGCTGTAATCAATGAACGCTGTAATCAAAGTTGCACACACAAACAAGCTGGTGCCGCCTGGGAACACCAACGGCAGACACCTGGGGACTCACATCCTCGTTGCCTCTTGCGGCGGGGCTCCGGAGGTGTCATTCTCGTTCCCATCTTCACCAAACATGACACTGTCTGGTGCGTGTGGCGCCGGCTTGGCCGGATTTTTGATGTGGGGCTGGTGGCGGGTTGACAGCAGCAGAAGCAGCAGCAGCAGCAGCACCCACCTTTAGGCAGGCAGTGGCAGAGCCAGCAGCGGCGAAAGCTGAAGCGCATACAGGCGGATCACAGAGGTTGTAATGCAGTTGATGCTGCTGCTGCTGCCGTGTGGGGAGTTGCCTCTGCTCCTCAGGCGAATACCGTTGGCAACAGCAGCAACAGGCAGCTAGGCTGCCGAATGGCAGCCACGCGGCTCGCTGAAGGCAGGATGTGGTTGCAATCACCACCCACAATTTGTGGGTGAGCATTGCCACTGGGCAATGCCACCGTACCGAGACCAGCAACTCACTCAAGCAAGCACAGCGAAGAACAAAGCAAACCGCGGCGTCGCTGTGCTGGCGCTCACCTGCCACCTTTTCCGTCGGGCGGGAGCGGGATCCATTTTTTTAGCGAAGATCGCTGTCGCTGAGCCTGCTAAACAGCCGCTGCTTTGCTGCCGCTCTGCTGGCCGGAGAGTGTGCCGCCACCGGGCACACGCGTGTGCACCGCGTGTCGGCAACCGCCACTTTCATGCTCAGCGGACTGTGAGTGATCAGCTACGGATCCGGACGCCAAACGCATGCAAATGAGGCTTTCCAGGCTTGTCAGCACCAGCGCGCTGTACAGCTGCGCCAGCAGAGGGCATGGTCATGTATAGCGCACCCAAGGCTCTGGTGCTGGCGGCGGTGCTGAGCCTGGCATCTCGGGCGGCACCCGCACATGCGTTTTCCTTCGTGCCACTTGCACGCGTCAGCAGTGGCCGCAGCACAAGCACAGGAGCACGAGCACGCTGGGGGAGGCTAGGCATGGTGGCCCAGCAGCAGCAGCAGGGGCGGAGGCCAGCACCACCGGGGCAGGAGGGCTACGTGCTGACGAACGAGGAGGGGAGAAGCACAGTGCCGCGGTTACCGCCGCTGCGAAACAGGTGTGTGTGCAGCGTTTTTGAGGCTCATGCTTGCTCGTTGTGCTGCGAGTGGTGCAGCGCAGTGGCAGCATGCTGCCAGCATGTGAATCAGGCTTGTGTTGCAGACAACGGGCAGCTTAAAGGTCCAGGAGGCTCAAAAGTCTGTCCTTATCTGCAGTGGTCTGTTGAACCAGAGATGCAAGCACTCAGCTGCCAGCCCTGGCAGCAGGTGGGCTTGAAGCAACCTGTTGCATTTCATCCACAGAGCCTAGGTGGGAAGCTGCTGGGTTTTGACGATGTCATCACACCACTCCAAATCATTTGAAAACTGAAAATGAGACCCCCCATCTTGCTGGCCACACAATTTTTTAAGGAATAAACAGAACCCATAATGTCTTCGTGCCACATCAGCAGTCAGCTGTCCATGGTATGTGACGCGATGCCACAGGACCCGTCCACTCTCTACCCCAGCAGCCACACCGGAATGCGCAGCTATTAGCCTTGCAGATGTTTTGCTTGTACTTCACAAAACCGAGCACTTAAATTTTTTCCAAGCATGCAACAAGTGGTTATAATCCATGCTGCCCACACAGACCCCCCACACAGATTAGCAGTACCGTGTCGGGATTTTTTAGGTTTCATGTGGTTGAGGTTTTGGTTGTATTAGTTTTCGATTTCATTTCTTGTCTTAAGTCTGTGTGGGCAGTCTGTGTGGGCAGTTCGGAGTACAAGTGGTTGCTCCCGACGTGCAGCATTTGGGAACTGGCTCTATGTATGCTGGAAATCAGAGCACATGGCACTGGTGTGCCGCACGCCTTCACAAGTGCTGAGCGGTGCATGTAATGACCGCAGGCTACCACTACATTTTCCCGCAGTTGCTTCGTAGAAAAACCTCTGCATTAATTGATGGTGCTGCGGGTGGCTGGAACACCAGTGCGTGCCGTGTGCACACCATCGCATTGCCATGGCCCACACCGATACCCTGCGAAGGTTAGTAGATGTAGTACATGTGTGTGTGTCTGATAGAAACTTTCTATAAATCTTATTATGTGTAATAGTTGAATTATGTGGTTACTGTGTGTGTGGGGGGGGGGGGCAACATTGCTGATGTTTGAGGCCAGGTGTAAAAACAGGGTGTGGAGCCTGTTTACCACAGCAATCTGCTGGTTTGCGCACGCGTATGGTTCACTCCCAGATGGCTTATCGTGCATGAACCAGAGCCGCCACAATTCAACAGTAAGAGCTGCTTCCAAACCAGGTTCCTGCTGCAGGTCTGGTGTGTGAACAACTGCGTGTGCCGCACAAGTAATGCTGGTCTGCTAAAAGGGGAGTGTGGGCGTGCTGTGCTCATTCACAAATACATGGCACCTATTTTGTATAATCATAAGTTCGCTTGACAAAGAATCAAACGAGGGCATTGACACAAAAACGAGAGAGAATAGTACTGTTGATATCATGGGCGGGCGATGCTTTTAAAATGGCCTTGGATAACGTTGGCCACAGATCCCCTTGCATATGAAGTGAGGTTTTGGCGTGTGTGCAGCTGCGCGCAAGTCTTCTGCGTAGGCATCGCGGTGAGCGGTTTCAGCTGTGCTGTCCTGACACAGGGTGGTTGCAGGTACCTTGCAGGCGTTCGGCATGCGGGTCTGCCGCAACTGACCAGAGACCCACATGGTTCTTGTTTGTTACTGGTATATGTTGACTGAAAGGCGCTGGTGGCGGCTGCGCTGAGCACCACGGCTAGTTGGTATCGTGTCCAGCCTGCAGTTTTTTCAAAAACACCAGTACTCTGCTACTGTGCCTCAGGTGGTTGGCGACACTTAACGTCTTTGGTATGACATGAAGCAGGTAACAGGAGAGTGTGTGTACTTCAAAGCGTGCCACATGCATGCTGTATGTCAAGTACTCGAAGTACTTCGAAGCAAGTGCACATGTACATACAGTTCAAGTACACGCATAGTAGGGGTGTGCTACAAATTCTATATACAGTTGACTGCGAAGTGTGCTGCCAAATGATTATGTGACCTGGTGCTGCTCGACACCTGCAACCCAGCATGCCAACCTGCTGTTGTTCAGTGCAGAACTGTACACACTCCCTGCACCAGCCACACAGCTCTTCGATGTCGACCCCATATTTGTCCCATATTTGTCCTATATATTAGGAGGGGGGAGGGGCTTTGTCCTGCTATTAGTACATTTTTAGTTGCAAAAGATGATGATGGGTTCGGATTTTCACTTTCCAACCTTGTATTGCATTCAGCCAACTGCTAGTGTGCCTTGCCACCTCCATTCCCAGTGAGCGCACTTTGACTCAAATATTGGCGGAATTGGTGTTCTGTACCATGAAATCATGAACAAAGAGAACAGGCAATCATCTTGCTTGTGCATATAGCTACCGGCAACAGAAACTATAGAATAACAATTTCTGCATGTACAGTGCTTTCAAAGTTTGTTCAAACCTGATTACGGCGTGCCAGGTGTGTGCCTTCTGTGGCCGTCACCATCCTCAACGCACGTCCTAAATGCACCTCCCACGTTATTTACGGTAGAGGAACAATAAACAGTAGGTGTCTTGCACCCGTTTTAATGTACCTTTGTGGCTGTCATTCATGTGCTCGCCTGTTGCGATGTTGCACCACCCTGCACGCCTGCCTCACATATTCATCTCCAACTATGATTTTCACGGACGGCATGATTTTTATTTTTTTTACTCTGGTGTTGTGCACTTCGGCACGGGCAGAGTTCGGCCAACATCAAGGGTCGCACGTGTTCACCTCCCACATGGTGAAGCACGCGATTGTTTTTTCACGCGTGACCCGCATGATATTTCGAAGTATTTTCATGCAGCGTGTGAGTGTCCTGCACTACATGATATTTTCATGTACCTGAAACCATGTCTTTTTTCATGAACCGCGCGGGTTTTTTTTATGAAAACCTCAGGTATTTTGCGCTTCGGCACGGGCAGAGCGTGGCCAACATAGAGGGCATCATCAGCAGCGACCCTGCGGTGGGCACCGTGAAGCATGGCCTCACAACCAGTGGCACGGCGCAGGCGCGCGCGGCCGCCACCAAGTTGCTTGAGGTAAGTTGCAGTGTGTGTACATGTAGACTGTATACATACATGTACTACATACAAATTTAACCTGTATAGTAGTGATGGGTCACCGTTAAGCATGGCATCACAACCAGCGGTACGGCGCAGGCGCGCGCGGCCGCCACCAAGCTGCTTGAGGTGTTAATAATTACAGCGCAAGTATACTATACTTCAAGAAGTACATGTTGCACACTTCTGAAGTACATATACTGGGAGCCTCTGAAGTGTGTGTAAACGGCATAGTAGTGATGGGTCACAGCGTGATCAATTTGTTCATAATATATATACCGTATATTTACACTTACAAGTATGGACTGTAAACCTACTGATACGGCAAAAACACCATATAACACGGCTTTGTCGTAGGAATGCCGTTTTTTGTACCTAGTCAGAACGTACTTCGAACTATACAATAGTATACAATATACGTCATATGTCGTGACCCATCGCCATGTTGAAAGGGCTGGCATTGCAGGCACAGTATAGTACTTGAAGTACTTCAGGTACGTGGTTGCCTATTGTAGCATGAACCAAAGGCTTGCATTCCCGATGCGCACTGCTTGGTGCCGCCGCGTCTGCTGAGCACTGCTGCTGCTGCTGCTGCTGCTGCTGGGCACTGCCGCTGCTGCTGCTGCTGAGCACTGCCGCTGCTACTGAGCACTGCTGCTGCTGAGCACTGCAGTTGCTGCTGCCGCCGAGCACTGCCGCTGCTGCTGCTGCTGCTGCTGAGCACTGCAGTTGCTGCTGCTGAGCACGTTCCCCTCTGCATGTTGTTCTGCTGAGCAGGAGGTGGGTCGGGAGTCCATAGACGACTTGGTGTTTGTGTCAAGCGACTTCACGCGCGCAAGGCAGACGGCCGAGGAGTGCAGGGCCGCAGTCATGCGAATTGCCAAGTTCGAAAGGGAGGTGTGTGTGTGTGTGACCTCCCGGTGTTGCGTGCTGTCAAGCAAGCCTAGACAATAAACTATATGTACACATGATTTGATGCTCTTCCGGTCACACGCACACCGTGTGCAGAGGGGTTTCCGCGCCCTAAGCGCAGTTTTATAAAAGTATTTCGAAATACATGCTTTGAAAGCGGTTTGTGTGTGTGTGTGACCTCACGATGTCATGCTGTGCGAGAAGCCCAGACGACACGCAACATCCTTTTGCAAATCAAACAGTGCACTTGTGGAGTACACTTCGAAGTGTACGCCCGTGTATGATCCGCGTATGATCTTCAAATATTGCTGCTGTAGTACATGTTTCTGTGCAACCCTACTTCTGCACCAATTCTCACGGCCACACACCCTGGTAGTGCTGAGGGAACTGCTGCTCAGCAAAACTTAGGGGGGTGCTCAGCAGCACCAAACCCGGCCATGGCACGTGGGGGTGTCGGGAATCGGGAATACATTCAGAACCGGGAATCACGCTCAAAGGAAGTTGCCAAAATAAAAGTTCACGGTGGAGTGCGTCTCCCCACCAAATGGTCACCGGCCAACTGGGGTCCAGCGCTGTAGCAGCAAGATGGTGTCATGTACCAACTTCTGCACCAGGGCTTTCGCTTCCTGTGTCCATGTGTTCCTGCTGACTTGTGGAGCAGCAAGAAAGCGCCCCTGCATGCGCGTGCGGCAACACTCTGTGCGGCAAGCGCCGGGCGCGCGCAAAAACCTGCCCAGCCCTGAGGCGTGAGGCCCAATTGTGTCTTCTTTCTGCCGTAGTTACTATACTCTCTATACATTGAGTTACTATACCCTCTGTACATTGAACAAAACACTTCTACTATACGTATCCACGCGGTATATGCGAGATTTGCTGCCTTTGTAGGCGCTATCTTTGCTTTGTCCACCTCCCTCGCTGGGGTCCGCCCCAGGGTGACGTTCCTACCGGCTCACGGCCCTAATTGTGTCTTATTTCTGTCGGAATTTGGCTGAATTTGTCCAGGTGGTGGGGGAGACGTTTGACTGCCCTGCGGTAGCCATTCGGCAGGAGCTGCGGGAGCGGTTCTTTGGCGAGCTGGATGGCACCGTGCTGCTAAATTACAACAAGGTATGTGTGCATGTGTCGTGTTCATGTGGTCAACAATAATGTGCCTTGTACTACGTAGTATAGCGTACCAGTGTAGAGATAACGATTACTGAGTGCGTGGATGGCTGAGCTACAACAAGGTACGCATGCATGCCTTGCCACGTGTACTATTGATGTAGCTATACCTTTGCTCCGAAGTATATTAAACTATAGATGGCTACCAGTTTAGAATGAAATAAGCTTGCGCCATGTACCAGTAACGACACAGAGCTATTGTGTAGTGAGCCAAATGGCGCCATGCTGCTCAGCCGATGCTCTGTGCCACGTGAAGAGGGCGCTTCGCACAAACTCTGTCGTTTGGCACACCGTGGGGCTTGCGTACTCTCCTCTTTGCTGCACACACCGCCAAACCCGGAGGGTGCACCGCCACCGAAGGGGCCACCACAACCGGAGCAAGATTGAGAGGCGCGCAGAGCGTCTGTGTGGGCAGGCCGGGCCGCCGTAGGATATACCGCCGCCTAGAGTCCCTGCCGCACAAATTCGGCTGCCACTGTCACCTGCTGCTGATGCGCACCCCGTCTGCTAGGGATGCGCAAAAACGCATCATGAGCAACCACTACGCCGTATACCGAGCACATTCGCATTATACTTCTAGTATATTACAGCGTACCGAAGTACTACGTAGTACTTCGAAGATATATATGGCCATGTTTCAAAATAACACTGAAAGGAACAGGTTGGCGCAGGTGTGCGTGGGTAGTGTCTGATGGTCTTGCATAGCGGCTGGCCCAGAATGCAGTAGTCAGCTATGTCAATTGCACTTGTTTTGACAAGTAAAACGCCAATTTATATACACGTTTCCGTGCAACCCTACCCTCTGCTGAGCAGGTGTGGCCCGAAGACCTGGTGGACAGCCGCCACGCGGGCCACGGCGTGGAGTGCGTGGAGTCCGTGTGCCGAAGAATCCGCCAGCTTTTTCTCTCCCTCGAGCAGGAATTTTCCGGAAAGTGCCTGGTGCTGACGTCCCACGCAGACACCCTGCAGATCCTGCAGTGCTACGTGGCAGGGGCGGACGAGCGGCTATTCAGCCAGTACCGCTTCAAAAATGGGGAGGTGCGAGCCCTGGAGCAACTAGAGGACTCCCTGCCGCTGCCAAAACCCCTCAGCTACAACTAGTCTGCGCCCGACGGCTGGGCTGTTTGTGTGTGTTTGAGTATGGTCACAGTTGGGGTGACCACGACGGGAGCCGGCTACGAGAGGCGTGCGGAGCGTCTGTGTGGGCAGGCCGGCCCGCCGAAGGATATATACCGCCGCCTGGAGTACCTACCTCACAGTTGCGTACGCAGGCTAACGGCCACAGCCTATTGCTGACCGCAGGCTGTTGCTGAGCACACGCTGCCACCAGCCACCCAGCGCAGGTCTCTCAGGCTGGGGCTGCACAGGCTGCTTGCCACAACCAGCTAGTCAGCGCCCGGCTGTGGTGTATGTGACACAGTGCGAATGCGGCTCATGGCAGCCAAAGCCGCTCTGAGCCAGCGATTACTAGTACTACGCGTGCGAGGTAGCAGCTTTGGCTTGGGGCGCGCATGTGACTCGTGCATGGGCTACTAGTGGCTGGGATTGGTAGCCACCGCACACACACAGATTGTTCGTGAATTCACCGCTGCGCCAGTGGTATTGGCGCACAGTGCTCACTCTACTTGCGCACCGGCATCCATCCATGGTAATGAGACGATTTATCCCTTGGTGCGCTTCAAACCCTCTGGCATACCATCAGTGAGGAAACAGCCGTGCATACGTCATGTGTCCACATGTGTACTGTTATAACTCCCTTTCAAGCTGGGGCGCGGAAAGCCCTTGGCACACAGTGTGTTCTTGACCAGAGAAAGGATGATCAGACACTCTGTTGCTAGCAAACAGGCTGGCAATGCTCAGCACAGTGTGTATACTTTATGGAAAGCCTGGCATGTTGCCTGAGAACTACTGGAACACATGTGTGCTTGTGCTGGCAACATGCCAGGCTTCCCTTAGAGTACGCGGTGCTGAGCATTGCATGCCACCTTTTTCCGCTACCTGTCTGATCCTTTTCTCGTCACCCGCACCCTGTGCAAAGGGCGTTCCGCGCCATAAGCGGAGTTTAACATGTTGCATGGTGAGCCACCGCCGGAGCAGCCACGGACCACAACGAGAGGTGAGCGGGGCGTCCGAGTGGGCAGGCCGGCCCGCCATAGGATATACCGCCGTCTGGAGTC